>JAJOOO010014065.1:0-23756 GCA_029582685.1 Solanum piurae | reverse complement strand
ATGAAGACCAGCCTACGCCTTACCCCACTCACTCTCTCGAGCTGAGTGTTAGGATATGGGACTAGGGCTCACCCTCTCGGGCTGAACCTCATGTCGACCCACTCCTTAGACCATCAGTCTAGTGGTCTTGGTTTCGCGACCTCCCTCCCGGTCAAGCCGAAAACACATGGGTGGCTTTGTATTTGCAACTACAAACCCATTAAATTAAACCACAACCACTAGGTGAATTCACCATTAAAATACATCTAACCTATCAGCAAGCAAGACCCAACAATAATATCAACACATTTTTGCTAAATCACACCCCAAGAATGGGG
The DNA here is from genome assembly GCA_029582685.1 of Solanum piurae. Taxonomy (NCBI): domain Eukaryota; kingdom Viridiplantae; phylum Streptophyta; class Magnoliopsida; order Solanales; family Solanaceae; genus Solanum; species Solanum piurae. Next base: position 23,439 of record JAJOOO010014065.1, on the reverse strand, counting down.
TTTTTAGCCAAACATCAAGAGATAGAAATTTATACGTTCAATGATGTTGAAATCAAATGGGTATAGAGAAATAAGTCTTGATTTGAGCAAAGAAGGAAGAATCCAAGATACCCACTTCCAAATTGAAAGAGGTGAAACCCTTTTATCCTTCAAGTCTTCAAACCCTTACAAACTTGAGATACAAAGTACTAAAATTATATTCTAAATGTGATACTAAAAATTGATACTAAAGTCTCCTTCTAAAATCTGATACTAAGCTATAACTCTCAATGAGTATTTATAGTTTTAAAAAATCTTTGTTGCGGTAGATCACTCGGTGACATTAGTTGGAATCGCCGATCAACTCGGCGATTCACCCTTTGGTGTAGTTCATCGCCGTCTTGCACCATTCTTTGGCATCGTCGTGCTCTGGGTCATTGGGCGACATAGTATTGCTTCGCGGGCCTTCTCGGTAATGCGCCGACTGCTCCCTTTTTCTGCTGACTTGATCCTTTCCTTTAAGGCTCATCACACTGGAACAAAAGGTGAAGTGAGACACTTTGGCGATCCTCGGGCCTTCATTTTCTCATTCTTTTCAGCCTTTTCGTTCCTTTTTGTGAAGTAGTGTCCATGCATTCCTTCAAAATTTCAAATACATGAAACATAAAGGTTTTGATCATATATTGAGATAATATAAGCATTTGAGGACACAATTTCTATTAAAATATAGCCCTAAATGAGTCCAATTTGTGGACTCATTAACACACCCAACTTAAACTTTTGCTTGTCCTCAAGCAAACTCAAGTTCAGTCATTCAAAACGGATGTCTAAAATAGTGCTACACAAGACTCAATCATGAACATACACAACAAGACTCAAACTACTTATGCAAAGATCAATTGTGTACTCAAAGATTCAAGTCGTGACACACCATTACCAAAGATTCTCATGCTCACAATACTTTCTACTAATGTAAGTTCAACCTCAATGAAAGTATCTAAATGCCCTCACACAAAGAATGATTCCATATTCACATAGAGGTTAATCAATTTAAGATCAGGAATCCGATGCAACGCTCACACTCAAAAAGAGGAACCCAATGTATGTTTTTACCCATAGGTTTACCCTTATTTTCCAATCGACTTTCGGTTTGGCTTACTCAAGATCAAAAAGGTCTTTTCAAGCCTTGTAATGAGGCTTAGTGCAAAGTTATGATCATTTTAGGCTCAGTGACTTCTTCATCCTCATCAAATGTGATGTTCTCAAAACGTCCTTTTCCTTTACCTTGTCACTTCTTCTTCCAGTTCTTCTAAGTCATCCTTTCATTCACTCTCCATGTATTGCTTGGAAACCCAACTCCTTTTGCACCTTTATTAAAAAATGATATAAATATATAACAAATTTTTTTTAGAAGTGTTTCCATTTTGTTTTGCAATACCATGGGTTAGAGAGACTTTTTCTTGCACTTCTTGACTTCTCCTTTTCGTTTTCACCACACACCCAACTTGGCCTAAGTTGACTATTCACTAAACCACAAATCAACAGGATTATAGGTAGTGGATTAAGTAAGGTATAGGGTTCATCAAGTTTCTTCCAAAGAAAGGTAAGGCTCAAGGGGTGTTCAAAAGAGTTTCACACGCTCACGGGTAGGCCACAAAAGAGGTATATGTCAAAGTTGGCTCACACTCTTTAAAATTGCCTAAGATCATCTCAAGAGTACACCTTTCTAAATCAATCAGACTAACGGCGCAAATTCTAGGTTTATTCATGCATAGTTCAAAGTAAGCTAACCACACAAGGCATCGACACTTAAGTCAAACAAGAATACACATTTTTGCTAGTGTGCAACGGTCATTACAGGAGAATCAATTCGATAAATGGCTAATCAAAACAAGATGCAAAGAGTTCACATATTGTCTATGCAACTTCATTTGGTCTCGTCATAGCCGCACATTCATGTTCGTTCGATTGGGAGCACCATTCAAGTCATCAGTATTGATCGGAACTGAGAATTAAATTTTGCAAAAGAATAACCACTTTCAACACAAGCGGTGGCAAAAAATTTCAAAAAACAATTTTTTTCGGAAAGGTCAAAACTAAGAAAATTAAGATAAAAAAAGAGGAGCCATGAGCTCAAACATCCACGAAAAGTAATATATAACAATTAAAAATAGAACAACCCAAATATACAAAACACGAATATCCAAAACAAGCAAACAAGGTGGACCTCTACCCACCACAAATAAATACGTTTGTCCTCAAATGCAAATGATGAATATCCAACAGTGAAAATAAGGAAAAATAGTGAGGGAGGTAAAGAGGGGATCCTGTCTACATGCTTGCTCCATCTGTCGGGGAATCGTTGCCCAATGCATTAGCCTGGAATTTGACAATGGTCCCCGGATTACCATTCTGGGTCGCATTGTGTTCATTTTCCCTAGCTTCTGCAGTAATGTTAGCCGCAACCATTCTGTCCATTTCATGGCCCGCCAAAAAGGAGTCTATAGCCATGTAGAATCCACATTTCCATGAAGGAATAGTGCGGTCAATGTGGATCCTCCTGTTGGCACTTGCTTTCTTACTCTCTTTTCTTTCTTTGGCCAGTTCTGCTATCTTTTCATCTCTTTTAAAATCTCGTGCTCTTACATGTCGGGGTGGCATGTCCCTTCCTGCAATTTTGGTCTTACCATTTCTGCAACCCACTTCGAGATAATGTTAGAACATCTTTGACAATCAAAATAGAGATTTTTATCTTCAAAAAAATGAGATAATCTATTTGGTGTGCCGCCGAATTCACTCGACGTGCCACCGCCAATCGTTGAAGGTCACAGTGCAGAAGGAGTTAGGGGTGCAGACAAAGGGCGATTAAGGTGTCATTCGGTGAGTCGCCGAGTGCACTTGGTGATCCTGTGCTTCTCACCGAAAATTACAGCAACCACAATAAATAAAGCATGATAGTAAAGGCGAGATGGGGTACTTAGGCAAACCGCGGAATGGTTCGGTGAGCTCGTCACAGTTCGTCGAATCACCTATCGTACCTACTGTAGACCCAACTTTGAAATCGGTCCCACAAACCCCCCCCCCAAAACACAATTTAAACACCTAAGGCACAAATTCATCGAAGACCCATAGCAATTTTTACGCACCCATATCAACACGATTTCAAATCAATGCACGTTCTAGTGGGATTCTATCTGTTACAGTAAGTATTGAATCATAATTGGTAACACATACAATCCCATCAACTCAGAGACTGAGCAACGGTTTTCAATCATTTCAACATCATGCAAATGAGTAAAATTTATAATCGAATAACTGAGGGATTCGATTACCAACCTTTGATGTCGAATTAGATATTACTGACGTGCTAGGTAGCAATGCGATCCAAATCAGAGCACAATTCGATACTTAAAATACTCTAAGCGTGCAAGGAATGTAACTACTAGGGTGCGAGTGTGAGTTTGTAAAACGGACAAACTGAAAGAAAATGAATGAAATGGAACTTTTAAACTTGTGGCTTGCGATCGTCTAGTTTCTGCTCATTCAGCGATGTTAATTGGTCTCTCCCAATCACCCGGTGAAGCGCTGAATTTCTAATTTCTCGCCAAATATAACAGAGTTTTCAGTTCAGGTGGGCATTGCGTTGGCGAACTTCATCGACATCGCCAACTGGGTTGGCGATGCGCCGACTAAATTTATGCTCCGCTAAGTTTTACAGATCCAAACTTTAAGATGTATTGAATCAAACGGCGGGAATGATCGGTTACGCCTAACTTGTCGGGGATCCGCCAAGCGGAAATGTTGGTCGCCTCCATACATCTCTTCAAGCACTTTCCTCACTTAACCTGTACAAATAACACACTATTATTTTTTCAAGATAACAAAATCAAGTAAAGGGTTTTGGGTTTCCTCCCAAACAACACCTTAGTTAACGTTTTGGCACGACCCACGTGAACCTTCAAACCTCACTTTTGGGGTTAGCCATAATATCACTAGGCAAACCCCCTTGCTGTCTTGGATTAAAATAAGACGAAATATGACCCAATTGGGTCTCTAACTGCTTGATTTAAACTGAATGAGAGGTGACGGTCTGGTTAAGGGTAGACACATCTTCTTTCATTCCTTTTAGCATTTTGTCTCACCCTTCCACTTTGTTTAGAATACGCGAGAGCATATCCTCGAACCTACAACCTTCCAAATCCTTGGTCTTTTGCTGCTCGTGGGGAGGCACAGATCTATCCTTCTCCCCATCCTTCCAATTTGGATTCCGATCCCTCCGTTCACGGTTTCTATCTTTCCATCCTTCGTCTCTAGCCCAACCTTGGTTACCACCTTGCCTCGAGTAGTTTAAACGATAACCAGCGCCTTGGTTTGCTAGAAAATTTACTTCCTCGTTATACAGAGCTTCAAACTTAATCTCTTTAGGATTTTCCCCCAACCCCCACATCATTGACACCACAAGTACCAGCCCCCATGACATTCTTAGATAGAATATCAAGTTGTGTCATAATCTTAGCCATGTTTTGGTCTCTCTCATTGTCCTTTTCAATATGCTCCTTAGATAGCTGGAAGGTGGCAGGGGAGACATGGTCCTCACGAGTGTACCATGCTCTGTTGATGGTTGTCATGCCATCTAAAATTTGGGCTGCTACCGCGTACGACTACTGCATTAAACCTCTGAGTGAGAGTTGGTCAGCGACACCCTTGTTTACCGAGTCTAGACTCTGGTAGAAGTATTGAAGGAGCACGTTATTAGAAAGACCATGGGTTGGGAATTGTAGCACCAATTTTTTAAATCAAAGCCAAGTTTCATGTAGAGGCTCTCCATCCAGACACTTGAAACTTTGGATGCTATCCCGAATAGTCATCATCTTCGAGGGAGGGAATAATCGCACATTAAATGCGGTAACCAGTTCCTCCCATGAAGTGATAGAATTTCATGATAATTCAGCTAACCACTTGCAAGCTTCCCCCATCAGAGAAAATGGGACTAAACGCAGCCTGACTGACTCTTGAGAGATGTTCTTGAAAGGGAATGGCCCACAAACATCTACGAAGTTTTGAAGATGCTCATGGGGATACTCATGAGCCAATCTGCTGAAGAGTCATTTTAGTTGCAAGAGCGGCAACATAATGCTCGTTATATGGAACAATGCATTCCCCTCGGCTGGGGGTAAGCGGGTGGCTCCGACACCTCCCATGAGATAAGGATCATTGATATTTGGCTCTTGTACATCGTTGAGGTTACCGATGTCATCTTGGTGGCCCACCTGGCTACCATTATTGCCGTTAACACTCATGCTTTTTCAAAAGTTTACACAATCAACAAAACAAAACTACAAGTTAAATTAGTAAAACTACACTACAAAGAACGAAAATTCTACTAATTCTAAAATGTCTCAAGTAACAGCACTCCCCAATAGCGGCGCCATATTGATATTTAGAATTTCTATATTCATGTAATCAACGGCACAACTTCCAGTACGAGTGTCTACGATCGTGTGATAGTATAGTAACCCAACCAAGGGTTGTGTTCGTGTCCCAGGGGAGTGGTCTTGAGAATTAATAGAAAAATAAAATTTAGTTCTAACTAGTCGTAGCTAAAGACATTAACAAGTAAAAACATTGTAAATTAAAGAGGGGGACACAAAATTGTCAAATAACAATTTGAGGGTTTTGTCACAAGTATGGCAAAAACAACAAATATAACTAAGAAATCAAGTATGGAAAAGAGTTCTTGGGGTGTGACCGCAATACAACATGAGATAAATAGTTGGATACATGCTTTCGATAGGAAATTTTCAAGATAATAGTGACTAGGATAAGCTTTAGATGGAAATAAGTTCCCTCTCGGGGAACTTACCCCGTTTCAAATGCATTCCTCTCGGACACCTATTTGTCGTATGAAGACCAGCCTACGCCTTACCCCACTCACTCTCTCAAGCTGAGTGTTAGGATATGGGACTAGGGCTCACCCTCTCGGGCTGAACCTCATGTCGACCCACTTCTTAGGCCATCAGTCTAGTGGTCTTGGTTTCGCGACCTCCCTCTCGGTCAAGCCGAAAACACATGGGTGGCTTTGTAATTGCAACTACAAACCCATTAAATTAAACCACAACCACTAGGTGAAATTACCATTAAAATACATCTAACCTATCAGCAAGAAAGACCCAACAATAATATCAACACATTTTTGCTAAATCACACCCCAAGAATGGGGTTTTAAGCCACACATCAAGAGATAGAAATTTATACCTTCAATGATGTTGAAACCAAATGGGTATAGAGAAATAAGTCTTGATTTGAGCAAAGAAGGAATAATCCAAGAGACCCACTTCCAAATTGAAAGAGGTGAAACCCTTTTCTCCTTCAAGTCTACAAACCCTTACAAACTTGAAATAAAAAGTACTAAAATTATATTCTAAATCTAATACTAAAAATTGATACTAAAGTCTCCTTCTAAAATCTGATACTAAGCTTTAACTTTAAACGAGCATTTATAGTTTTCAAAAATCTGTGTTGCGGCGAATCACTCGGCGACATTAGTCGAAATCGCCGATCAACTCGGCGATTCACCCTTTGGTGTAGTTCATCACCATCTTGCACCATCCTTCGGCATCGTCATGGTCTGTGTCATTGGGCGACATAGTACTGCTTCACGAGCCTTCCTGGCGATGCGCCGACTGCTCCATTTATCCGCCGACTTGATCCTTTCCTTCAGGGCTCAGCACACTGGAACAAAAGGAGAAGTCAGACCCTTCGGCGATCCTCAGGCCTTCATTTTCTCGTTCTTTTCAGCCTTGAGTTCCTTTTTGCGAAGTAGTGTCCATGCATTCCTTCAAAATTTCAAATACCTGAAACTTAAAGGTTTTCATCAGATATTGAGATAATATAAGCATTTGAGGACACAATTTCTATTAAAATATAGCCCTAAATGAGTCCAATTTGTGGACTCATCAATGCACATTGACTTAAAGATGCTACAACATGAGGCAACACAATGCAATTAGATCAATTCTAACAAGGCCTACACAATTTCATAAACATACATAAAGAAATCATAGCAACACAATCATGTAAAAACCTTATGGAATGGGCACACTATCTCCCCCTTGGAAGTAAGCCCACACATGCTTTTCTAAACATCAATCAAGGCAAGGACAACATCAAGTCCAACATAACAAGTTATAAAATATAAGGAATCTAAAAAAAATTCTAAAACATGAAAAAAGCACGTACCGGAAAGGGACATGAGGAGATCACTCTTGATTTTCTCTATATTGGAGAGCATAAAACCTATTCCTCTTTGGAGGCTCATCATCCCCACCACTAGGGGCAACTTGCTTACCCTCTCTTATTGTAGCCTTTGCCTTTGAGCAATCTTTTTTCATGTGTCCACTCTCACCCCATCCATAACAACGATCCAAACACTTACCCTCATGCCTCTTACCACACCTAGAACAAGTAGGCCGTAGGGACTCACTACCTTTCCCTTGTGACCTAGGGGTAGACACCCTCTCTTCCTTATACTAAGGAGCATTAGAATAACCTTGTCCGGAAAACTTTTATCGATTCCTAGAACGACCATGTCCATCAGACCCATCATTATCCAACCTAGACCTCTTTTTCTCCCTAGCCCTCTCCTTCTTGAATTTAGACTCTTCTATTTGTTGGGAAAACACCATGAGGCATGAGATATCCATATCATCAACAAGCATTGCCATACTACATTCTTCTTCTACTAGTTCGGACACCCCCATCATAAACTTATTCATCAAATCCCTAGGACTTGCTACCAAATATGGTGCATACTTAGACAAAAGAGTGAACTTCAAGGCATACTCATTGACACTCATATTGCCTTGCTTAAGATTTATGAATTCCTCCAACTTAGCCTCCCTCAACTCCCGAAGAAAGAACCTACCAAGGGAATCCAAGTTAAAGGTTTCCCACTTGATAGGACCCCCCCCCCTACCGGCCTAGAATCTTTCCATTGCTCATACCAAATTTAGGCAACATCTTTCAATTCGTAAGCAGCTAGTTTTGCTTTTTTCTCTAGAAGTTACCCTAATGATAACAAGTGTCTTATACACCTCATCTATGAACCCATTTGGATGCTCCTCCACCTTGGAGCCACTAAACTCCGGAGGGTTCATCCTCAATAACTCCCTAATCCTATAAGCACCCATACCCACTATAGGGTTTGACGGAGCCACCACATCTCTATTGGCTTGTGTTTGATGCATATCGTGACCAACGACACTAACTACGGTTTGAGTGTCTACGATCATCGATTATATAGTAACCCAACCAAGGGTTGGGGTCGTATCCCAAGGGAGTGTTCTTGAGAATTAATAGAAAAATAAAATCTAATTCTAACCCTGAGTAGCTAAAGACATTAACGATTAAAAACATTGTAAATCGAAGGGGGATACAAAAGTGTCAAATATCAATTTGGGTGTTTTGTCACAAGTATATAAAAACAACAAAAATAACAAGAAAATCAAGTATGGGGAAGAGTTCTTGGGGTGTGACCACAATACAAGTTGAGATAAATGGTTCGGTACATGCTTTCGATAGGAAATTTGCAAAATAATAGTGACTAGGCTAAGCTTTAGATGGAAATAAGTTCCCTCTCGGACAACTTACCCCGTTTCGAATGTGTTCATCTCGGACACCCATTTACTGCATGAAGACCAGCCTACGCCTTACCCCACTCACTCTCTCGAGCTGAGTGTTAGGATATGGGACTAGGGCTCACCCTCTCAGTCTGAACCTCATGTCAACCCAATCCTTAGGCCATCAGTCTAGTGGTCTTGGTTCCGCGACCTCCCTCTCGGGCAAGCCGAAAACACAGGGGTGACTTTGTATTTGCAACTACAAACCCATTAAATTCAACCACAACCACTAGGTGAAATCACCATTAAAATACATCTAACCTATCAGCAAGCAAGACCCAACAATAATATCAACACATATTTGCTAAATCACACCCCAAGAATGGGGGGTTTTAGCCACACATCAAGAAACAACAAAATACACCTAAAATGATAGTGAAATCAAATGGGTATAAGAAATTAAACCTTGATTTAAGCAAAGGAAGAAGAATGGAGAATACCCACTTTCAACTTGGAGAAGATGAACTCCTTTCTTCAAGTCTCCCAAAAACACTCTCCAAACTTGAGAGTAAAACTGTACTAAAAATTATATTGTCTAAAATTTGATACTAAAAATGTAATGCTAAAACTTATTTTAAACAATAACTCTCAACGAGTATTTATAGTTTTCAAAAATATGTGTTGCGGCGGATCGTTCGGCGACATTAGTCAAAATCTCCAATCAACTCAGCGATTCGCCTTTTGGTGTAGTTCATCACCATCTTGCATTGTCCTTCGGCATCATCGTACTCTGGGTCACTGGGCAACATATTACTGCTTCGCAGAGGTTCTTGGCGATGCGTCGACTGCTACTTTTTTCCGCCGACTTGATTCTTTCTTTTAGAGCTCAGCACATTGGTAAAAAGGCGAAGTGAGAGCCTTTGGTGATTTACCAAGAGAACTCGGCGATCCTCAGGCCTTTAGTTTTTTTGTTCTTTTGTTCTTTTCAGCCTTGTCGTTCCCTTTTGCAAAGTAGCATTCATGCTTTCCTTCAAACTTCAAATACCTGAAACTTAAACGTTTTCATCACATATTGAGATAAAATAAGCATTTTAGGACATAATTCCTATTAAAATATAGCCCTAAATGAGTCTAATTTGTGGACTCATCAACACCCCCAACTTAAACTTTTGCTTGTCCTCTAGCAAACTCAAGTTCAGTTGTTCAAAAAGGGTGTCTTAAACAGTGCTATACAAGACTCAATCATGAATGTACACAACAAGACCTCAAACTACGTCTGCGAATATACAATTGTGCACTCGAAGATTCAAGTTATGACACACCATTACCAAATATTCTCATGTTCACAATACTTTCTACTAATGTAAGTTCAATGATCAACGAAAGTATCTAAATGCCCTCACACAAAGAATTATTCCATATTCACACACAGGTGTTAATCAATATAAGATCAGGAATCAGATGCAACACTCATACTAAAAAAGAGGAACACAATGCATGTTTTCACTCATAGGTTTTCCCTTATTTTCCAAATGACTTTCAGTTCGGCTTTCTCAATATCAAAAAGGTCTTTTCAAAGCTTGTAATGGGGCTGAGTACAAAAGTATGGTCATTTAGGCTCAGTGACTTCATCATCATCGTGAGATGTGGTGTTCTCAAAATTTCCTTTTTCCTTCCCTTATCACTTTTTTTTCGAGTGCTTCTAAGTCATCCTTTCATTCACTTTCCATGTATTGCTTGGAAACCCAATTCCTTTCGCAATTTTATTCCAAAATTAATATATATATATATATATATATATATACATATATGTATATATATATTATTTTTTTTGGAGGGTTTTCATTTTGTTTTGCAATACCATGGGTTAGAGAGACTTTTTCTTGAACTTCTTGACTTCTCCTTTTCCTTTTCACCACACCCCCTGTTAACACCCAATTTTGACCTTCCCCGATAGGAATTAATTCACGAGCTTCTTAATTCCCAAACAATTTAGAATAATTAGTTTTATAAAAATTCAAATACTTTTCAAAGTCATTTTAAGTGATCTTAGGCGATTTTCATAATTTATAAATAATAAATATATTTCATACAATTATATATGTAATTAGTATATCTTATGAATGTTCGAAAATCACCTGAAAAAGAATTTAGTTTTACTTAAGTACTTTATTAAATTAATTTGTCTACCTTAGTAGTCTATATTTTGAGTTTTTAGTTTATAATTAATTCAATTATTTTATCTTGTTAAAATAAAGAAGCTCGTAAATTAATTATATTAATTCGTCCTATTTGATTTCTAGTCATTCTCTACTTGCATTCAACTCATTTTTAAAAGCCAAGATTTTGGGGCCCATGTACAAATTTCAGCAGACCATATTTTCCCTCTTATTCAATTCAAGCAGCAGTCATACAATACATACAACGATCCAAACAACAGAAAACAGTACCCACGCGACCCACTCCCATAACCCCATGACCCAGCCCACTCCTCAATCCCTCAAGAGATTAGCAACATCAACAATAGCTGGCAGCAGTCCAACACGCCAAACAACAGCTTCCCACAGCAAAAATGCGTGAACAATTCCAAAACGACCCTCCTATACACGTTCTCCTTCACGCGAGAAACGTGTACAATACCAGACCCCATACGTTTCTTTTTCCTTCTTCTCCGCAAGCCAGCAGTCCAGCGATTCCAGTCCAATCGCGCAGTCCAGCGATTCCAATCCAAGCGTTGTGTTGTCTTCTCCAACGTCCTTCTCTGTTCGTACAAGTTTCAGCGGCGGTTTCGGCAAAAGCACTGTTGTAGCCGCGTCTAATCGTCCTTACACTTTTAGATCGAGCCATGTGGCATAACGAAGACATGCGATTCAATCCGAGACGCCTATTTTCCTCTCCCCTTTTGGAATAGGTTGAATTATCAGAGAAAAGGTGTTTCACCAAATTGGTGAAAGGTTTTTCGGATTTGAATTTTGGAATGGGCCCTTTCTAACCTAATTTCCTCTGTTTTCCACCTATTACGAACCCTTATTCCCCCCTATAAATACCTCATCCTCTTCCCTGTGAAGGGGGTTGGAAATTTTTAAAGGGAGTTAGCCAAAAAGACGAAAGCGACTGAATATATTTAGCTATCTGATACATACAAATTTTGAGCGTTAAAGACCATAATCTAGATTCTTGTGTAGCGCTTGTTCTTGTTTGCTTCGGCTTTGGTCCTCGAAGCCCTAGGAGTAGTATTCCGGTGGTAAAGTCGTTGTTTTCCTATGCTCGTTTGTTCCCAGTTGCTGCTCCTCAAAAGGTATATGACTACCAACTCTTCTATTTATTTAGTTTCGGTAGGGATTTCGACTTGAATTATGTTCTGTGTAGGTTTTCAGTTTATTCTTATTCGAAGCATGTAAAGCTAAATGTTGTCGTTAGTATTCGTTGTACCTTTTCTGAAATGGTAGTGAAGGTTCCATGTTTCAAAATGATTTAGTGCCTATTGTTAAGTCGTCTCTCTGTTTATATTTTTCCGAATTCATGATCATTATGCTCGCCTCGAGTCTTGGTTTGTTTCACTGGATGGCTATGATATTGTTCTTTTTTTTATTTATTATTTTTCGATGAAGTCGCATTCATGCCTTCATTATATGTTTAGAAAGCGTCGAAAGGCTTTAGGCTGCTGTACCTTTTGTCTATTATGAATATGAGTTGATTTTTGTTAAAGTTATATTCTTTAAATGCATGTTTCTGAATCTGTCCATGTCTAGCTTTTTGAAAGAAATTTCTTTTTCTCGTCCCTTTGTTCACCTGTTACTCGATATTTTCGATTTCTAGATTGTGGCTGAGAGTATTTGCTTATTTTCCTCTGTTTCTGAGATATGGTTTGGTTTGCTTTGGTGTCATTTGAATGGTTTAGAATCTGGAAATTTTAGTTATCGCCTTAGTCACCCTTCATATCCGTAACTTCTGTGATAGAAAGCATCTTAGCAATCTTGGATTTACTATAGTATCATGAAAACATAATTTCGTTTTGGTACAAGTGTGTTTTTGATATATCACTTTATGTCTCCTCTAACTCGGCCATTATACCTCTGTTTGATGCTCTTGGGTGCTAGTTGATAATATGAGTCTTCGACTTTAATGAACAGCATGGTTAGCACAGTTTTGTTTGGCCCCTGATCGATTTGAGATTATTTCGGTATAACGTGGTTTCATCTTAAACGTAAAACCACTAGTCTTACTTGATAGGTTTATGTGACATAATAGGTTCTCCTTTAAAATTTTCTCGTCAAGTCCCTTAGTTCCATGAGTATCCGCTTAATTTTAATTAATGTGCCAAAATATGTTGTCTTTTTTTTTCAATCCTAAAATTGGTTTAAATACAATTCCTCCTCGTGTATTTGCTACTGTTTAAGTATAGCCAATTAAGGCTTGTTTGTTTCCCATGCTAGTTTAGGCTTTAGTTATTTTGTTTTATTTTTATTTATTCTTATTATCTTTCCTACATGTTGTAGCAACATTTATTCTCTGGTTTGGTATTGTGTTCTTTGTTGAAACGATTATATTGTTCTAGCTTCTGCTTATCCATGATGTGAAATTGGAATATATTCATTGGGTATTATTCGGAATATATGAGTGATGTAACAACGAAGTTGATGTTAGCAGTAGTTTGTTATATTATGCCACCATCGTATTGCATTGTTTCCTCTATCGAATTATCATGAGTATTACTTACGTATTTTATTTGTTTTGTCGCATGTGAAATCCACCCGAGTCCATATGGACTTCTTCCTTCTCCCTTGCATATTTGAGAGAGCCATAAAGGCTCAAATTCCATTATCGAGTCAACCGGCCATGTGAAAATCGACGAACAGGTCCCAAAGTTGAAAGAAGCAATAGATCGAGAAGTTGAAAAGATTGGGCCAAAGGCCCACTCTTAATTCAAATTGTATTTTGTTACTTTTGGGCCTAAGTCCACTTATCTAAACTTGCTAGAATTTAGGACAGGTGGAAAATTGGGCCTAAAGCCCAAATAATATATTTCTTTTTATGCTAGTTCAGGACAGGTACAGGTGACTCAAATGGGCCAAAGGTCCAAAACTAAAATGGGCCTGAGTATTGGTCCAGGCGAACAGAAAACCAGACTTGGGCTCATTCTTATTATTTATGTTTCAATATTTGCTCACTTATCATTATTTGCGTACTTGTTTGTTTAATTAGTTTTAAGGTTGTTACAATTCAATTTCCCAAAGGATAGCCATTCTGAATTAATTTTCTAAAAAATAAAATAAGTAAGCACTCATTTTCCTCGACTTTAAGACATATTTGCAAAGATAATTTTCTTAATTAGTATATTAATATTTCCCCTGAGATTACTTTAAAATTTCAAAATTGTTTACTCCTCCAACTTAATTAAGCATATCTATATATTAGCCAAATAGTTAATTGCCGGATAACCGCATGTTAGCGGGCATTTCGAGTGCTTTCAAACCCTTTCCAAAATGCTAATATGAACCCCGAACCCCTTTAATATTTTCATTAGATTTCTGTTTTAATCTTTTGAAAAATTAGTTTTCTTAATTTTTCTTAATAAGAAAAATTAAGTGGCGACTCTTAAAACCAGTCTAAATTATATTTTTCAAATAAAACAGAATGACGACTCTGCTGGGGAATTGAATGGTTCTAACCTTAAGATTAATTTATTTGGCTCTGTGTTTTAACTGTCTATTTGTTTTATTTATCGTATATATTGAATTGTTGCATTCATGGCATGACATACTCCGTTAAATGACATTTATTTAATTTTCCATTTAAAGGATGATTATGCGGGCCGTAGTCGTTCGTTAACCAAATTGTTCTCGGGGCACCCTAACGAATGTAGTTGTCTACTGGATAGTTAACGGTCGTTAACTGTCCCAGCCCAAGTAGTTCGCTTGGGTCACCAATCCACTATAAAGAAAGCTCACTCTTAGTCAAACTATGGTAGAGCCAAACTCAATCCCGAAATTTAGCTCATTGGCTTAAGATGACCCAACACTCAAGGCGTGTTGAGCCCATTAAAGAGACCATCTTGATTCCAAAGGGCCCATGGCCCGAACGGACGTTCATACCTACGTGTTTGAAGGATGTATGCGCTATTTGACAAAATGTTGTGTCTCGGGTTTGGAGGGTATCTAATTATTTGCATGTTTTTGTAGATGGCCAAGCAACACTTGAGTTTCAAACTGGTCACCGAGATGCCAAACCTTCTCCATGTATGGTGGTACAATCTCAATGCATATCAGAAAAGAGAACTTTCCACTCACTTGGGTCACCTCCCGTTGATAATGAATCTCAAAGTCTGGCCTAAGTTCATTGAGGTGGTCACTCGATTTTGGGATGATGAGAGGATGGTGTTTCGCTTCGGAGATGTTGGAATGACACCAACTGTTGAAGAAATCAAAGATTGCCTAGACAACGTCGGAATGTGCCAAAAAAGGAAAAATCATCTAGATCATCACATTTTGCTACCAGATAAGCCGACCAGCACATAACTGAAGAACATGTTACTGTTAAATGCAGACTGACTAGACACCCCGAATATTCCGTTTGTGAAATTCTACGAACGATGTGGACACAAGAACTATTATAAGAATTTTCCAAATGAGTTTCTCAGTCGCAGTAGTTGGAGTCAAACTCAAACCTTAGCATTTGTCGTATGCCTCTTAGGGACAATGGTATTCCCTCAGGATGGAGGGAACGAAATTGATACCCGGATCGTCATGGTAACTCACGCCATCTTTGAGGGTGTTGGTAAAAAGGGAAAATCAACAAATACTTCAATCTGACCCCAATTATTGTGGCTGACATCTATCGATCTTTGGGTCAATGCAAAACGGGTTTCTATTTTTTCAAGGTTGTAATATCTTGCTACAGTGGTGGATGTCTAAACATCTAGTGAAGACACACGATACTCAAAAACAGAAATTGGCCAAACCACAATAAGAAAGCCACCTCGACCATTACGAGTTCCATTTGAGCATCAACAGGTTCGAGATCCATAACACTAGGGAAGCATGGGCTAAAGCCTTCCACTACATAAAAGATAGAGACGTACAATGGATGTTTCAATATTTCATGTCAGAAAGAATAGTTGTTCAGGGGGCTAAGTGTCCTTTCCTAATCCTTTCTGTCATTAGAGGGGTACGACCTTACAATCCTAGCAGGGTAATGCGGCAATTCGGCAGAAGACAAATTCTACCTTTCAAAGGAGACACTAGCCGCTACGTCTTTGACTACAACGGGTGCGACAAGATACCTTACGCCAAGGATATTCATCAAGAATGGGTTGGATGGGTCAACCTAAAGGAGAGCATGACAAAAAACAGATATGAAGCCGGATATGTTGATGAATACAAAAAATGGTTGCAGGACGACCTATGTGGTACACTTCACCCGACGCCACGCACGGGCCGATAGATTGAAGACGTCCAAGTAAGGCTCCAAATCTAAGCCTACCACTTTCAGTAAGAATGGGACCGCAGAGAGCAAGAGTTTCAACGTAGGGAGCAAGAATGTCTTCCGTAGGGAACAAGAGTTCCAGCATAGAGAATATGAAAGCCAAATGGCCTTAGCCTTTGCCACACAAGAGTTAGCTAACGCAAGAGCCTGCTTGATACATTTGGATTCGAATTTGGATGACCAGCTTAACACTCTCCATGGTGTATCAATGTCTTCCAAAGCTGTGTTCGCCGAGCCGCATGTGATGACTAGCAAATTACTCATTCGCGAAGAAGTAGAAAAAGCAAGAGGAGGAGTTGGTCCTTCAGCCTTCTAGTTATCTTACTCCCCTGCGTGGGATTGATGTTATTGTATTTGCAACTTATCCCTTCCCTAAAAGATGTATCTCCTTTGTTGACTTTGTAATGAATTCTGCAATTATTTATGAATCTTATTTTGGGGGATGCAACAATTTGTTTGAAATAGCGCAATACATCCTTCAAATCGTTCGGCCTACCCTTGGCACAAATGGGTCACACGCATGTTTAGGATGTGATATGTGTGTGCTTTAACTGTTTATGTGATATGTTGTTTTGAATGAGGACATTTTTAGCCCACTCCTTTCCGAAAATTTTATGAAATCTCCACAATTATAAATACAAAGTAACTACCAAAATGTCCGACCAAAATTTCACGAGTCTTGAGTTTCTCTGCCAAATATAAAATGTCACTACCAAATCCTAAGACATTACTCCATCATCTCAGGAAAGGTAAAATCGCAGCTAAGATGGAAAAAGGCAAGAGTATCGACATGGAGTTAACTGAGGAGGAGTTGAGAATGGAATTGCAGCGACTCAGACAGGAGATCCAAAAAACCAGAGAAAGAAGAATAGAAGTGGAGATCGCCACCGCGGTCGCACGAGCCACAAATGCGGCACTGGACGAGGAGTTTGCGGCCAAGATAGTTAGACATGCTATCATGAATGAAGAGACGGCCGCTATGCGGAAGGAACATGATGTCTTCAACAATGATATAACCACGAGGCTCCAAGAGATACGCGGAAAATGCTCTTTGTTCAATCAAGAAGCCAATGGTGACCCCGAAGACACTCACCCTGTAGCTACTGAAGAAGATATTGAGGAGGAAATTGTCTATACGCCTCCTTTCCAGGGACGGTGGAAAGAAGAGAATGAGAAAAATCACCCTAGAAGCATATGAGTTTACCCCCCCGTGGATGATGCAACAGTCAGAGGAAAAAACCTTTCTGAAGGCACTATCTTTGTTTTAGGAGCTTTATTGCATGTTTTCTTTTCAGTTTCCTTGTAATCAATCAAATGGACGAATGAAAATGAAAATTTCCATTGTATTCGAACTACGTAGGGCCTGAATTCTCCTTTGGAGATACGTAGGTAGCCTTTCAAGGCCCGGCCCCTATCTTTTTCAAATTTTCTTTTCCCCCTTTCATTCTACAAGGAAACATGGTATTCACATCAACAGATGCCGAGAGATGCATCAAGAAGACCTTCTCTCAACAAAATTTAACCTTTCTGAGTCACCAGCCTCGAAATAAAACGAGCAAATTCCTGCTTGTTCAAAATATCAGTCCCCATTATTCGTGGGTTAACATGTTCTCAAACGAAGCAACTCTTATGTGTTTATATACCTTATATGTGATATCTTGCATTATTCGTCCAGAACTAATACTAATAGATTTGCCTTTGAGTTGTTTTTATCTACAGGTAGTTAGAACTGATCTGTGTTGATACACTGGCCGATCATCCTTATTTCACTAGATCTAAAGGTCCTACAGATTCCTTCCCCAGTCAAAGTTCACAAAAGGTAAAACCAGCAATGGGTGATAACAATGAAGAAACCAACCTTACTGATGTCGTAGTGGGTCAGCCCGCCCTTGCTGATCAGAATGAACTGATCCTGTAATTGATGCAACAAATTGCTGAGATGAGGGTCGAGATGCAGAGAAACCAAGATTTGCCTCCTCCGATTTTTACTGTCAACGCTCAACCAGACGAAAGACCTCTAGCTCAAATTCCCCCTCCTAACGCGGAACAAGCTCAAAACCCTCCTTTAAGTCCTGCTCGTAATCCCTCCATCATTGACCTTACCACCCAAAACCCCCATTACGCCTCAGCCTCTTATCAAACGCCACCCCCTCCTCAAAATACCAACCCCCAAGTGCCACTTCCTTCCCAAAATGGCCCACCTCCTCACAGCCGAAACGCTAATAACCCACGCACTCCCCTCCTTCACCACAACCAGTATACCCAACCCCAGACTTTCCCCCAAAACTATCACACCCCTTTGAATGTCCAGAGTCCCTCTATTGCCCTGCCACTACAGCAAAAAGCCACTTTCCAAATACCAGTCCCCAACGAGCATGACTCCCATGGTTCGAATCTCGACCACTATGAGGAGAGGGAGAGAGAGTGGAGGTCAAAAGAAGAGGCTACCAAGACAGATATGAAGGAGGAAATTAGAAAAGCCATGAAGGAGTTGAACTGCATTCTTGAGGTCGCCGGGTTGAGTTACGAAGACCTGTGCATTCATCTAAATTTGGACCTCCCGGAAGGGTTCAAGGTGCCAAAATTTGACATCTTTGGAGGAACGGGGAACCCGTTAGCACACCTGAGGGCCTACTGTGACCAAATCGTGGGAGTTGGGAGAGACGAAGCTTTGTTAATGCGGCTTTTTAGCTGAAGTCTGAGTCGAGAGGCTCTAGAATGGTTTACGTCTCATGAAACGAGACAGTGGTCTAGTTGGAACGCTTTGTCTAAGGACTTCATCGAACAATTTGCCTACAATATGGAGATCGTTCCTGATCGTTACTCCTTGGAGAAGATGAAGAATAAATCGACTGAAAGTTACAGAGAATTCGCATATAGATGGCGAAAGGAGGCAACTAGAGTTAGACCTCCTATGTCAGAAAGGAAATTGTCGAAGTGTTTGTGCGGGTGCAAGAGCCCGAATATTATGACAGAATCATGTTGCTCGTTGGAGAAAAATTTGCTGAGATAGTCAAGGTAGGTGAGACTATCGAAGATGGATTGAGAACCGGGAAGATTGCCCGTGTTGCTGCATCGCCCGGATCTTCGGGCTTGTTAAAGAAAAAAAGAGAGGATGTGTCCTCTATCTCTTGTGTGGAATGAAAACCCCAAGGAAATCCTCGTCGTACCAAGGTCATTCTCGGCCTTCACAAAGATCATACCCAACTTGTTATGCACAAGTTGATTATCAAGCTCCTCCCCGCAGTTACCAAAATACCCCTCCCCCCAGTTACCAAAATACCCCTCCTCCCAGTTATCAAAATACTCCCCCTCCTATCTACCAAACTTCCCCTTCGATTTACCAGACTCAGTATCACCACTACCAAAACATTGCTCCCAATTGTGCCAACGTTCAAACAAATTACCAAACTCCTCCTCCAACGTACCAAAACCCAGCTCCACAATACCAAAATAATCCTTCCATTTACCAAGCTCCACAACCAAATTACCCAACAAATTCCTATCCCAGTTACCAAGCTCCTCGCCCAAACACCAAAAATTATCATCAGATGCCTCCTCTCCAACAAGGAAACTACGATTCCCATATGAGATTTGAGAAAAAACCAACCCAAAATTTCACTCCTCTCATTGAGAGTCGAACACAGCTATTTGAACGGCTAACTGCGGTAGGTTTTATGCATCCAGTTGGGCCCAATCATGTCGATACCAGTTCTAGGTTTTATAGACTTGACAAAAAATGTGCGTATCATTCCAAAAGTGTTGGACATGATACCGAAGACTGTATTAACTTGAAGCACAAGATTCAGGACTTGATCGATCAGATAGTGGTCTCTCTCAAGACAATTGCGCCCAACATCAATAGTAATCCTTTGCCAAATCATGGAGGCATCACTATTAATAAGATAGAGACAAATGACGATTGGGGCGTAACAAAGGCGATAGTTTCGGCCGTTCCTGATGAATTGGAAAGGGCTGTGGCCTCCTTGAGCAATAGAGAGAAAAAGAGTTTGTGATTCTGACACCCCAGAAGGCTGTTGCCTTGGTGCCAAGAGAAACTCTTACCCGACCGAGGTTTGTGATTGAAACGGCTGCCACTCAAGGCATGACCAGATCCGGTAGATGTTACATGCCGGAAGAGTTGGCTTTAGGAGGGTAGAAGAAGGACCAGACAAAGAGGCCGATTAGTGAAGCTAAGGCCAAGGAGTTCTGGAGAACAATGCAGCCGAAAGATTATTCGATTGTGAAGCATCAGAAAAGACACCGGCTCAGATTTCTGTATGGGCTTTATTGTTGAGTTCGCAGTTGCATAGGCAGGCTCTGGATGACACTTATGTGCTCGTGGGTACTAACAGTGACAACCTAGCGGCCATGATAAACTAGGTCATTCAGGGACATCGAATCAACTTTCGTGACGAAGAGCTGCTCTTTGAAGGCAAGATGAACAAAAAGGCTCTGCACGGCACCACTATGTGTCAAGACAAGATAATAAATTGCGTCTTGGTCGATGACAGATCCGGTCTTAATATTTGCCCACTTTCGACTCTGAGACAGCTGAAATCTGACTTAGGAAAGCTTCACCAAAACCAAGTCAAGGTGAGGGCCTTTGATGGAGTGCAAAAAGACACATTGGGTGCGGTAAACTTGGATATTCAGGTGGGTCCTGCATATTTTAATGTGGAGTTCCAGGTGTTGTATATCAACACCAGTTATAATTTACTTCTGGGAAGACCGTTTATCCACATGGCTGGGGCTGTGCCGTCTACTCTTTACCAACTAATGAAATTTGTTTGGAAGGACCAGGAATTGGTCATTTATGGTGAAGGGAGCCATTCCAATGGGTAGGCACCGATCGTTGATGATGTCTCTCGAGGTTGTGATTTCTATACGTTGGAGTTGGTAAATGCCATCAGTGATGACTTGGCTCTACAGCCCCCTATGTCAGTCGTATACAAGACGGTTCCTACTGTCATGCTCCAGAATGGTTTCGAACCGGGTTTTGGGTTGGTAAAACGTTGTCAAGGAATTGTTGAGCCTATCCAAATTCCCGCCAAGGGAGCAAAGTTTGGTTTGGGATATGTCCCCACAGATGACGAAGCAGAGATGAAGAACAAGAACGTTGATCAAGTATTGGCTAGGCCAATTCCTCATCTGTACCAATCATTCCCAGTGCGGGAATATGCCATCGACAACAGTTTGGAGGAAGGAATCTCGGGCTTTTTTTAGGAGATTGATGCGGTCATCGAAGAAGAATCTAGGACATCAAGCATCTATGACGCAGAACATGAGGAACAATTACAAAATTGGACTTCCACACCACTCCTGATTTCCCGCTCATCTGGGTAGAAAAGACATGTGTGTTTGTTTGTTTGTTTTTTCAAATCGGTGGTAGTTTGGAAGAGGCCCGAGACCCATCTTTTATGCAGTTTTTTACTTGTTTGAAGTTTTTAAATTCCCTTATGATGTTTAGAAAGGCGAAATGGCCCTTAGTAATGACCAAAGTTTGTGATTGTTTTTCAATTTAAATGAAAGCCTCTTTTATCAAAAATTTGTTTACTTACATGTTTATATTTAACTTTCCTAACTTTGTTCGTTTATGATTTCAGTAATATTAATTTAAAACCTGTCAATGTCATGTCATGTCATGAACCGAGTAAATGAAATGAGGCAGGTGATGATGAGTGCGAGGAACATGAAGAAGAAAATGAGGTACCCGAATATGTTGCCGAAGAGTTTCAACAATTTGAGCGTCAACACAAGCCGAATTTAGAAGAAACTGAAACTGTGAATCTCGGAGATGAGGAATGTGTTTAAGAAGTAAGAATCAGTGTCCATCTGACTGAAGCTCAAAGAAGAGACCTGGTTCATTTTCTCAGAGAGTACATTGATGTATTTGCCTGGTCTTACAGAGATATGCCAGGATTGAGTACGAATATGGTATCCCACAAGTTGCCGATTAATCCAGATTTCAGTCCAGTAAACCAAAAGACTCAAAAGTTCAAGCCTGAGTTGAGTTTCAAGACCAAAGAGGAGATTACGAAACAGATCGAGTCTCAAGTAGTGGAAGTGACGCAATATCCGACTTGGTTAGCCAACGTTGTTCCGGTTGCCAAGAAAGACGGAAAAATCAGAATTTGTGTTGACTACAGAGATCTCAACAAAGCTAGTCCAAAAGATAATTTTCCATTGCAGAACATTCACATTCTCATTGATAATTGTGCTAAGCATGAGATGCAGTCATTTGTAGATTGTTATGCAGGTTATCATCAGATCCTAATGGATGAAGAAGATGCAGAAAAGACAGCTTTCATTATGCCTTGGGGTGTATATCATTATCGGGTGATGCCTTTTGGTCTCAAGAATGCTGGGGCCACTTACATGAGGGTTGTGACAACCATCTTCCATGATATGATTCACAAGGAAATCGAAGTGTATGTAGATGATGTCATAATCAAGTCCCGTGAGAGTTCAGATCACTTGACTCACTTAAGGAAATTCTTTGATCGTTTACCCCAATACAATTTGAAGTTAAATCCAGCCAAGTGTGCTTTTGGAGTGCCAGCTGGCAAGCTGTTGGGATTTATAGTCAGCAGAAGGGGCATTGAGCTTGACCCTTCCAAGATCAAGGCGATCCAAGAGTTACCTCCTCCGAAGACCAAGAAAGAAGTGATGAGTTTTCTGGGAAGGTTGAATTACATCAGTCGATTTATAGCTCAGTCCACCGTGGTGTGTGAGCCAAACTTCAAGTTGTTGAAAAAATATGCCTTGAACAAGTGGACCGGTGAATGTCAAACCGCTTTTGACGCCATCAAGAATTATTTGTCCAATCCGCCTGTGTTGGTCCCTCCTCGAGAAGGAAGTCCTTTGTTGCTATATCTGTCTGTCTCAGATAATGCATTTGGATGTGTACTTGGTCAACATGATGAAACTGGGAACAAAGAGCGAGCCATTTATTATTTGAGCAAGAAATTTACTCCATATGAGGCCCGTTACACTCTTTTAGAGAGGACATGTTGTGCTTTGACCTAGGTTGCTCAGAAGTTGAGACATTATTTGTCTTCATATACCACATACCTTATTTCCAGGATAGACCAGTTAAAGTTTATTTTCCAGAAAGCAATGCCGACTGGGAAGTTAGCTAAATGGCAAATGCTTTTGAGTGAGTTTAACATTGTGTATGTGAATCAGAAAGCGATAAAAGCCCAAGCATTGGCTGATCATCTTGCAGAGAATCCAGTTGATGAAGAGTATGAACCGCTAAAGACTTATTTTCCCGATGAAGAAGTTTCGTTTGTGGGTGAAGATATTTCTGAAGCATACCCTGGTTGGAGAGTATTCTTTGATGGAGCGGCAAATC
>JAJOOO010014063.1:0-25474 GCA_029582685.1 Solanum piurae | reverse complement strand
GGACATTTTTACCTTAGTTGAGTCCGGCTTCCCAATGAAAGCTTTTACACTAGTTGAGTTCGGCTTTCCAAATGGGTTCCTTCTACCTTAGTTGAGTCTGGATTCCTAAAGTATGTATCTCATGAGATGGAAACCTTCTACCTTAGTTTAGTCTGGGTTTTTAGTTGCAATCTCTTTATCCCATAAACTATTTGCCCTCATAGGTTATTTAGCTAGTGAATCCACTTAAGCTAAGAGTATGGTTTTATCTTAGGCAAGTAGGACAACCCCTTTTTGGTGTGGGGTAGACACTGGATTCCATGGTAAGCTCACATGGTCTATGTTGGTTAAGCTAATTCCAACTATGACAAGAATATGAATTATGAATTATAGCTACTCAAGGAGATTTACTTAGTATGGGTGAGATTATGGGAGCTTATTCATGCATTGCACAAGTATGATTTTAGGGTATTTATGATATGTTCCTCTTATGATATGATGAACTATGAGTTGATTATGCTTATGTCTTATGTTGTTCCAGTATCTTCAAAATGATGCTTTAACTTAGTAAATTGCATACATTCAAATGAAATGTCCCTTTTAGCATGTTTTCAAGGTTTTTATGCATGGCTATCATACTTAGTACATTTTTGTACTAACCCATATTTTCCTACATTTTCCCTAAGTGTAGGGTCTGATTCTCAAGGTGGCCATCATTGTGGCTAAAGCTTGGATTTGCTCATGCCTCCTAGCTTGTTGGTGAGTCCTCATGATTCGAGGACATATGTTTTCACTTAGTAGTTTCATTCTTGTATTTCCTTTTTGGACTATGTTGTAAGGGTTGTGACCCTATTTGATTCAAGTATTGTAATAGATTGGTATATTGAGACAAGTCTAGACTTCCGCTTTCCTTTATGAAAAATTTGGACTTGAAATGCGTTTCTACTCTTATTGTTCTAATGATTTATGTTATGATATGCTAAGTGGCTTACATGGTTCCTTTCGAGGTTCTATGTGCCTTGTTATATCTAGGGGGTACCCCTGGGTCGTGACATAATCAAAGCTAAACATGGTAAAGGAAAATAGAGTAACGAACATAGCAAAAAAAAAATAGAAAAAAAACCCTACCCAAGCAGTGCCACTGCACCAAAAAGAAGAAGAAATAAAAGAGTACATTAAAACTTTACTATTCTGATTTCTTAAGGACCAGGAAAGTCGCTCCTCATTTTATTCTTTAAAATCGATAACTAATTAATGAAAAAAATAAAAGCTTTGATTTTATCGCTTTGCCGCTTCTAGTTGAATCGTGCTTCAAGCCCAGAAAGCAAACACTTTTTTCCACATACCTTGTTTCAGCTGGCTGAAGCGCTGATCCCTAACTTTGCTTCGCCGATTAAAGTGATGAAGCGATCGCTTTCTTCAACACTGATTTTAGTATTTATTATTAGTTTATTTGCATTATAGTATTATAAGTCTAAATTTAGTTGGGAATGTTACTTAGCATCGAGTGAATTTAGGGATGAAGGTTCACCCGTCAGTTAGTATTGAAACCTTTAGTAGCAATCCCTAAGTCCCTAAACTACTGTCTACCATAGGATTATGAGGGTCACTGCTAGACCAGGACTGTCTCCTTAGTCCTTTATGAACAGTAGCTTAGTGGTACCGGATTACCTCAAACCAACCTCTACACCCGGACAAGGTGTATAGGGCCCTCTTCGATGGGGATGATAGATCGAACTCCATGTTTAGCTCACATGGTTATGTATCGGTTATTAGTATCTCCCATAGTTTAATCGCATATATTGCATGACCTTGTAGTTAGTTATCTTAATTTTTCACCATTTATGAATTACATGTTTTACTACCTAGTCATTACATTAGTCCATGTTATTCAGCTCAGCACTTCAGACTTATCATGTTCAATTTAGTAGTCTTATCCTTCATATTTCACATACTCAATACATTCAAAGTATTGACCGCATAGTCTCTGTGTTATATTGTTCTATAATATAGATTTGGACGTTTAGAGTTCAACCCGGTGTTAGCATGACTTTCTATCAGCTCAGCAACACGTTAGTTGAGTCCTTATCTTTCGAGGACAATCTTGATATTTCTTTCGATTATTAAATCTCTTAGTTTTAAGATAGTTAGAATTAGTTTTGGGTTTGTCCTAGTAACTCACCTTAGTACATGCTTTGTTATAAACATGTCAGCTTTGTGTTGTTTAGATGAACTCGCTTTTGAGTATTTAAATATTATATTTTAGACTACTTCGTTTTTTCAATTTAGCTTTCACATTCAGTTATTGCTTACATATATCAGTGTCATGCCAGGCCATGAGTTAGTTTGGAGTCACTTGTGGCTCAAAGCACCGTGTTACGACTAGGGGATAGTCTCAGATAATGACAAAATTTGTATAAGAGCCTTAGGTTCAAATGTGGTAGAGTGTCTAAAAGTCGCGTTAGTGGAGTTTTATTCATGGGTGTGAAGCACACCATACTTATGAATGAGAATCTATGAAATGTTTTAGGAAATACTTAACTTCTTTCACGCTCTCAGTTGTGCGATAAAGTTTAACTCTATTTAACCTCCTTATGTTCTAATTCATGCTCTACGCGTACGTCAGAAGTAACAAGAATGAAGGTCAACAAGCACCAATAGTTCCAGTAACCTTTGAATAAGCAAGTCTCTCATGTCGAGTTCAAGGCTACTTTCCAAGTGTTAGCTCAGGCCATGATCACTCAAGTCCATTAGTAGACCATTGCACACGCTAATTCTATTGGGAATACGACAACGACTAGGGTCCAAGATTTTTCTAGGATGAATCCTCCCGAATTTTATAATTCAAAAGGGAAGAGGACCCTCCAGTATTTTGCTATCTCATTTGGCCCCACCCCTTTCTTCATTGAAATTAAAAACAAAAAAGTCCTAACACAATTTTAAGCAAAACATAAGATTGCTAGAAAACCTACGAACCTACAACTTATAAGTATTCTCCACTGCAGTCTACATAATTGAAGTCCTACTCATATTGTCACTGCTAAATTAGTAAGTTATTTTTAAGCGTATTTTTTTTGTGCGATGAAATAAGGGGTGTGATTCCCCTATTAAAAATGTCATATTTATTTATAAGTTTATATTTATCGTCTTATGAAAGAAGTGTGATTCCTCCATTATATATTATTTTTGTTGTTCTATAAAATCAGGATGTGATTTTTCAATATCCTGTTGAAATAATCATGTTTATTTATTTTGTTAGTAGTGTGATTTCTATATTATACTTTACTGTAGTTGTGTTGCAAAATAATGGATGGAGGGGTGTCATTCCCATATAAACAATGTAATATTTACTTATATTCTTGATTAAATCTTTGTTTTGTAGGATTTTTTTGTTGATTCTTGTGATTTGAAATGGATAGATTTCAACAATAGCCAAAAATCGGCAACAATTACTAAATTGGCTACTTCTCTCAACAATCATTTCTCTACTTTAATTTGTTGTTAACTCTAGCTAGTTTACTTTGAGTATTAGTTCATACTTAATGCTAGACTAGTTCTTGTTCGTGTCAAATTTTTTCTTTCTTTCTTTTTTTTCTGTTTATTTCATTGTGTGTTTATTTATTTCCTAGTACTTTAGTGTATTTTGTCCTTGTTTGTTGGTCACATAAACTCCATTCCAAACCGATACTTGGAAGCTTACTTTGAGCTAATTTAAGATTGTTTACCACGGGAGCTATCAAGAGGGAATTTGGTGTGATGTTTATCCTTTGTCTATTTGTTTGGAGTGTTCAGGAGATCCTTGGTTCAAGCATAATAAATTTTGGTTTGATAGGAATTAGAGAAAATTTGTTGTTGTAGATTGGATGGAACGAAAGCATATCTTAACTCCTATGGCTATTACAAAATCCTCAACAACAAATAAGGAAGTCAAGAAAGTGAAAGAGGAGACTACTAACTTGAATTTTCATGTTCAAAGTCGATCCAACAATTCAAGTAGAGTCTTTGAAGCTTCTAGTGATGCCAAGTTGAATATTAATGTGAAGATTCATACCAATGACTTAAAGGGGATCCCTTGGAGTCTATTCCACTCCTAATGAAATGAATGAGAGAGAAAATAAAGGGAGGAGTAAGAAAGTGGATAGTGACAACTCAAAAGATAAAAAGAGAGAGGATATTTTAAATGAAGTAAGGGAGTGGCTACAAGCACAAAAGAAAAGAGAGTAGGGTGTCACTATAAGAAATGAAGAAAAGTGAGGCAAGTGAGAGAAAAGAAGATGAGATAAAAGAAAAACAAGAGACTGTGAGTGAGATATTTTCTTATTCTAGCTCTAACCTTTTGAAATTTTGTTCTTCTAGTGTTTTTACTTCTTCTGTAGGTATTCTTGAAGAAGAGAGAAAAAAGGGACGACTTAACATGGAAAGAAGTTCAAGAATTGAATGAAGCAAGTAAAGTTGGGGATACTTTTTCAGTGAGAATAATTTTAAAAAATCAAGGTAAGGAAGGTTCTCTAAGTACTCATCCAGGTAAAACGACTAATCATAAATTTCTTGTTACTTCAAATGAGCTTGATAGTGACTTGAGTGTGAATATTAGTCCATCTTTTGGTGAGGTTGATGATTTTTTACTTTCTATTTGTATGCGAATGGATGAAAGTCATACACTAGTTGAATATGATTGTGGAGATAAAATTGTTATTGATTGTGAGCTTAAAAGGTTTGAAGCTAGTAATATCTCAAATATGGGGAAAACATGGTCTTTAATTGAATTCTTGTGATAAAGATGAAATTAATTATTTCCTCTTTAGCTACTAGAAACACTAAAAATGTGATTGATGATCAATGTCTCTTGGCAAGTGAATTTGATTATAACAATTGTTTATCTTGTAAGGACATGAATATGGTTTGTGGTAGTACTCTTTCAATGGATCATGAGGAGTGTGATGACATCCATTTGAAGCATTTTCAAATATCTATAGGTGTAAATGTGATAATTCTTCTTTTGATGAGTTTACTGACCTTCTTGATTTATTTGTGAAACAATATCAAAAGAGGATCTACAAAGAAGTAAGATACTTGAGAGCATCTTCTTGGATAACAAAAAGGTTTGAGGGATCTTTGTCTTCTAAATTCAAGTACTTATTTTTGGGCTTTCTAAAGTCATGGAGGTAATTTTTATGCCTTTGACTTTTATAGTAGCAATGTTGTTGTGATTAGTGAAAATTATTTAATGCTGTCATTTTTTTCATGTTGTGAGTTACTAAATGAGAAACTCATGAAAGTCTTGGGATTGATATTTGTGTTTGCTCCAGAAAATGCATACTTGTATTTAAGGGTTGTGAATGATATTGTTAGTTCTCTTAATCTTGTGGTTAGAGGAGAACAATCAAATTGTGAATTGAGGAACTATTTAGTCCAAATTGTTGAAGAAACTGGTTTTAACTTGAAAGTTCTAATATTTAGAGTTATTGATTTATTTGACCTATTTAATGATTGTGGTATACTTTTGAGTCAAGTCCATGGTACTATGCTTAAAAAGTTGATTTTTATGAGACTTCATGATTCTTGTCTCTATCATAAACGTGTGCATTTTGGAGATTGGTATGTAACATGTTTGGAAGATTATTTTTTGGCTTGGGCACTAATTACCTTCTATAGTTTGCAAGGTTTGAATTCGAGGTCAAATTCTTTTTAAGAAGGGGAGAATGATGCAAGTCCAGGAAGTGCTCATTGCATGAAAGTATTTTCACCTGACATCAAGAGCTTAGAGTGTTTCAAGAGAGTGTGGAAAGCAAGAATCAATACAAGAAAATATTAACATTACGTTTTAGGGTCTTTTTGGTCATAACATGATTGTACATGTAATTAAGGGCATTTATGTCTTTTCTTATTTTAGTTAACCCTAGTGGTATAAATAGAACATAATGAATATTATTTGAGGGGATATTTTTAGGTGAATACTCTTGGTGAATTGTATCCCTTTTGTCTCTACATTGGATCTAATGTTTTTTGGTATGATTATATATGTATGAGTTCAATTCTCTTCTTCCTTCAATTTAATCTTGTAGTTGTTTGTTAAAATTTGGGAATTATAAATCTATATTTGTTGGTCTCTAATTTACTTCAATTGTGGGATTGTTCTTTCTTTCTCTTCTATATCCCCTCTATTTCTTAATTATCCCTTGAACCTCTATCTTGTACTCCGTATTACATCAAAAGAGGATGATGATCCAACCTTAATTTAATTGAAGGAAGCAATCCTTAAAAAGACTATGAAGGCTTTCTCCAAAGGGGGCCATGGTGTGCTTCGTTTTCAGGATCGTTTGTGTGTTCCAAATGTTGATGATTGAGGCAACAAATTTTAACATAAGCTCACTGTTCTCGATATTGTGTTCACTTAAGGGCCACTAAGATGTATCGTGACCTATTGAAAGTCTATTGGTGGAATGATATGAAGAAAAATATTGCAGAATTTGTGGATAAGTGTCCAAATTTCCAACAAGTTAACGTTGAATATAAAAAAATAGGAAGTATCACTCACGATATGACCTTTCCTACTTAGAAGTGGGAGTATTTGAATGTGAATTTTATCACAGGTTTGCCTCACACACGTCGACAACATGATTCTATCTGGGTGGTAGTAGACCAGATGACTAAGTTAAAACATTTCCTGTCAGTTAAGACTTCTTATTCAACCGAGGTTTATGCTAGACTTTACATATGAGAGTTAGTGAAATTGCATGGGGTTTCCTTATCCAGTATCTCAATAGGGGTACTCAACTTAACCTTCAATTTTTGAAGTCATTTCAGGAAGGTCTTGGTACTCAGGTTAAGCTTAGTACAAATTTTCATCTTTAGACAAATGGTCAAGCAGAACGGACTATTCCAACTTTAGAGGATATGTTGAGAGCTTGCGTGATAGACTTCAAGGGTAATTGGAATGATCACTTGCCTCTTATTGAGTTTGCTACCGGTATTTAGGTGGCTCCATTTGAGGCGCTTTATGGTAGGAGGTATAGATCTCGTATAAGGTGATTTGAGGTTGGTGAAGTGGATTTGATAGGTCCTAAATCAATTCATGAGGCTATGGAGAAAGTTTAACTTATTAGAGATAGGTTGGTAACGACTCAGAGTAGATAGAAATCATATGTAGATGTGAGGAGAAGAGAGCTTAAATTTGCTATTGGTGATGGAGTATATTTGAAAAATTTCACTCATGAAAGGGGTGATGAGGTATGGTAATGTGGTATATGACCTGGATTTACCTGAAAAGTTAGCATCAGTGCATCCAATGTTCCATATGTCCTTGTTGAAGAAATGCATTAGTGATCCCACTTGAGTTGTGGCTTTAGAGAGTGTTGGTGTGAAGGATAGTCACTCTTACGAAGAGGTCATAGTCGAGATTCTTGACTCGCAGGTTTGTAAGTTTAGAAATAAGGAAGTCACTTCAGTAAAAAAATTATGGAGGAATCAATTGATTGAAGAAGCGACTTGGGAAGCAGAAGAAGATATGATGGTCAAGTACCTCCACGTCTTTTCTTGTGGTTCAATTCCAGCGTAAGGTAATAGTTCCTCCATAGTACTCTATTCAGATTCATGTCTTTCAATTAAGTCCCATGTCTAAGTATGCATGAATGTTCATGAAATTAGTCCACCTTTCATGTTTTAGTTCGGAGTCAGTCACTCCATCAGTTTTCAGTGTTTAGCTTTAAGTTCCGGGTTTGCAGATCTTTCCCTACTTTTTTCAACTTATTATGACTCCATTCAAGGACAAATGTTCCCAAAGATGAAATTATTGTAACACTAGTAGTTCTAAAGTTCAGAGCAAATATTGAAAGTCTAGAAATTTAGGACTGCAGAAATTTTGGCATTTACGGACGCCATCTACGATAGTAAATGGAACCACAAATTGTAGATGAGATCAATAGATCAACTTTAGACTTCAGAGATTGGGAATTGAGCCCGAGTTTCACGAGCAAGGACCACATGCTATAGATGTTTTTATGGGTCGTAGATGGGCTCGTGTATCAAAGTCCCTAAACTCATTTTTGTCTGACTTTTACGGACCACATTTACAGCTCGTAAATGAAATTTCAAACCGTAAATGGGTCTCATAGATCAAATTTCTAAAACCCGGTATTTATGCCTAATTTCTACGAGAGGAATCTACATCCCATAGTCTAATCCACAGACCATAGATAGCCCTCCTAGAAGATGCCAACAGTTTTCCTTCAGGGTTGTTTTGATAATTTCCTAATCATTTAATTCTCATACTATGCCGTTTTAGCCTATTCTAAAAGGGATTAAGCAAAACTTAATCGACCTAACCCTCCCATTCACGCCTAACACTCAAA
Organism: Solanum piurae; assembly: GCA_029582685.1. Taxonomy (NCBI): domain Eukaryota; kingdom Viridiplantae; phylum Streptophyta; class Magnoliopsida; order Solanales; family Solanaceae; genus Solanum; species Solanum piurae. The sequence goes on along the minus strand of JAJOOO010014063.1, from coordinate 17,144 downwards.
GATTAGAATTAGTGGGTCTTAACTCCTCTCAAGCAAATACTGGGATTTTTCATCTTCAAGCTTCAGTTCAAGGAATCAAGATAGGGTTTCCATTCCAAGGATGTGGAATTTCACCAATGATCACCCTTTCACCCACTGAGTTTCACTAAAAATCTTGTTTTTCGTATAATGATTTCTATAAAAGTTAGGGTTCCTATGAAAGCATGATTTTCACTATATTTTCCTTTCTTGTTCTTGGATAGTTTAATTATCTGATTCCATCGGTTAATTATTAATTGGATAGTGAATATATGAAAATATTTAAATATGATTAAATAGTCTATATATGATAAAATTCCCTTATCCCTTTATTTAGGTAGTTAGGAGACTGTGTAATATTTTATCATCTTCTTTCCTTATTCACATTATTTGTAACAACTATTTAATCCCATCAACTTGCGGGAATGATCAATCAATTCAATTCTCAATATCTTTTCTTCTTCTACTACTAAATTTCTCACAGTATCAGAACCACTTGTTTTTCAGCCCTCTTTCGGAATGTTATTCTATTTCAGTAATAGAAACTTAAAAAAATGGAGGGATCAATCAACCATATAAGAAAACTGTCGAGTCTCATATATCTCTTTCTCTAGAACTTCTTTTTGTGAAAAAAAAGAGACTCAGAATGGATGGATCATTTCAATCTATCACTTTAACTAGACCAAACTATGATGACTACCTTTAATACAAAATATCAAGGCAACAATCCACAATTGATTGCACAATACAACCTGGTAACTTTGCTTATGTCGCACAGTCTACGTCTCAGGAACAATGGTTTCTTGATTCGGGCGCTTCTGACCATATTTCTGGTAACAAAAACACTTTCTCTACTCTTACTTTCCTTTCTACCCTCTCAACTATTACTTTGGCAAATGGATCAAATAAGATTGTTAAAGGGATAAGTATAACTCATCATCTGCATTCCATACCTTTAAAATCAATCCTTTTTGCAACTAAATGTCCATAAAATCTTATTTCCATTAGCAAATTAACAAAAAACCTGAAATGCATTGTAACCTTCTCTGATGATTCTATTCTTGTGTAGTACAAAGTACATGACAAGTGATTGAAAAAGGACACGAGTCACATGGATTGTACCTGCTCTTTATCCTAGCACCACATGTAGCTTTCACTTCCATTATTTCTTTTGAATTGCTCCATAGTTAATTGGTTCATCCAAGTCTCTTGAAATTGAAAAAAATGGTTCCCATTTATCTAGTTTATATTTGTTAGAATTTGAGTCGTGTTAGCTTGGTAAGTACACTCATGCCTCTTTTTCCCAAAACGCGTCAATAATAGGGCCACCTCTATGTTTGAAATCGTTAATTCAGATATATATGGGGTCCAAGTCGTGTCAGTTCTTCCTTAGGATTTCATTATTTTGTTACTTTTATTGATGACTATTCTTAGTGCACATGGTTATTTTTAATGAAAAATAGATTTGAGCTATTCTCTATCTGTCAGATATTTCATGCTGAAATTCGCAATCAATTTTGTATTTCCATTAAAAAGTTAATCAATGATAATGCATGAAAATACTTCTTTCTCTTCTTTTATGTCATCCCAGGGCATATTGCACTTGTCTTCTTGTGCACATACTCCTCAACAAATGGAGTTGATGAGCAACAAAACAAACATCTAATTAAAACAGCTCGAACATTGCTCATTCACAATCATGTCCCTTTACATTTTTGGGTGATTTTGTTATTACTCCTTGTTCCCATTCTTTGGGCTGCAAGTTGGTCCTTTAGTTGTGGATCGACACTTGTAGTTTTGGGAAGCATACTGACGGCTTAATTTCCCAATATTATCTTCGAATTCATCGGGTTCGCTGTTACTGGATGTGGCATGGAGTTAGTATATAAAGTTGGTGTTCCTATGTATACATTCATTTACAGGTACTATAAGTATGTTTATTCAATTTACCAACTAAATTAATATTGGTGCAGGTAATTCCCATCATATGCCATGAAATTAGTATAGGACATACCCAAGACTGTGTGTCCTTCTAGTTCTTCTATATGCTCATATGTGGAAACACTATGGCAAAATAAATAAGCCTAGATGCAACCCACAATTACATATATGGATGGTAGTGGATTCCTTTTGTATATGACATTTTCTCCTTTCCAGTTTTTCTACTGTTGGTTCTACTTAATGAGATACCATAATTTCTCATTAAGCAAGGCCAAGTGGAGGAGGCGAAAGTAGTCCTAAAGAGGATATAAAAATCTGGAGCAGAAGAAGAGATTCAACAATTAGCTTACCTGATTGAAAATGAAGACAGGGAGCCCTGGCAGAAGCTGCTACACTCACCAGTTTATGTGATTAATATAGCGGCACAAATTTTCCAGCGACTCTTAGCCTTAGTCTCCAACATGTTTTGGGCCCTCTATTCTTACAGTTCATAGAATTTAAGTACCATGCCTCATTTCTAGCTTCGTTCCTTGGTGGTACAATTCGAGTTGGAGTTCCTGCACTTGCAGTTTTGAGTTATAGATTATTTGGGCGATGAAGAACTCTACTTTTTGCAACTGCAAGGATTTTTGTCTCTGATATATTTATTTATTTATTTTATTTATCAGAGTAATCTCATTTGTCAAATATATCTAATTGTCCAATTTCTTCCAATATATGAAGATTTCCTTCTTTTTTGTAAACCATGGAGAAAATCCATTAGTCCATCTAAAGCAACAGTCAGACTACATTTTAATCTCCTCTAGCATCCTCCTCATAGGATGTTATTCTTTACTTTTTACCCCACAGAAATGGACAGAGGCATCATACCCCAATGATCTTCGAGCTTTAGGTGCATGTTGTGAGGCAACTATATTTTCTTCATGAAATTAGTCATAAATTTAGCTATATTTCTTCTCATTTATGCCTTGAATGCATGGGTAATCATTTTCCTTGCTATTGTGGTTATCTGTGTAGAATTCATAATATACAAGTTCCTACCCGAGATAGGAAAGAAGAAGGCAAGCTGTCAAAAGAAAAGATCTGAAAGCTGCATTGGTTTTGGAAGAAAGTACTTCCAAAAGAAGATAGCGACAATGGGGCGTAGTACTAGGTCATTGTATTTAGAACATAGTGTCGCATTAGACTATTAGGAATTTGGAAACTCACACTGTTAGTATCAGTCTCTTGGGGGTATTGGTAGAATAAGTGCAACACGTATATCTCATCCGTTGTACATGTATCTTATGCGTTGTACGTGCATCTCGTGCACTATATGTGCATCTCGTGTGTTGTACATGCATCTTGTGTGACAAAAAAAGTCGCATAATTCTAAAAATTGGCTCGTAAATGCCTTAAAAAATTATGGGACTACCACTGACATTTTCTTTGCTTTTACTAGTTTCCTACTACTCTTTGCGAATGTAGTCTCTCTGCTCTGCTATATTTATGGCCTTCATATAGATTGGCCCATTCTAGGGGGTGCTAGGTGGTCTTTAATCGTGGATCAGCATTTGTAGTTTTGGGAAGCCTACTAACGGCTTGGTTTCCCAATATTATCTTCGAATTCATCAGGTTAGCTGTTACTGGATGTGGCATGAGGTTCCTATATCAGGTTGATGTTCCTATGTATACATTAATTTACATGTACTATATGTCTGTTTATTCAATTTACCAACTCAATTAATATTGACGCGGGTAATTCCAATCATATGCCATAAAACTAGCATAGGACATGCCCAAGATTGTGCGTCCTTTGATTTCTACTACATGCTCATATGTGGAAACACTATGGCGAAAGGAATAATTCTAGCTCCATCCTGCTATTACATATATAGATAGCGGTGGAGTCTTTTTGCATATGGCATTTTCTCCTTTTCAGTATTTCTACTATCGGTACCGCTTAATGAGACACTACAATTTCTCATTAAGGAAGGCTGAGTGGAGGAGGTGAAAGTAGTCCTGAAGAGGATACACAAATCTGGAGTAGAAGAAGAGATTCAATAGTTAGCTTACCTGATTGAAAATGAAGACACAAAGCCCTGGCAGAAGCTGCAACACTCACCAATTTTGGTGATTAATGTAGCGACAAAATTTTTCCAGCGGCTCTTAGGCTTAGAATCCATCATGTTTTTCTAGCCTCTATTCTTACATTTCATAGCATTAAAGTACCATGCTACATTTCAAGCTTCGTTCCTTGGTGGTGCAATTCGAGCTGGAGTGGGTGGACTTGCAGTTTTGAGTTACAGATTCTTTGGGCGACGAAGAACTCTACTTTTTGCATGTGCAGAGATTTTTTACTTTGAGGTATTTATTTATTTATTTTCCTTGTCAGAGTAATATCATTTGTCAAATATATCTAATTGTCCGATTTCTCCTAATATATGCAGATTTCTTTGTTTTTTTAAATACCATGGAGCAAATCCATTAGTCCATCTAAAGCATCAGACATACTATATTGTAATTGCCTCTAGTATCCTTCTCATAGGATATTATTCTTTACGTTCTACTCAATGGGATTCGACAGAGGCATCATATCCCGATAATCTTTGAGCTTTAGGTGTATGTTGTGAGGCAATGATTTTTTCTTCATGACATTAGTCATGAATTTAGCTACATTGCCTCTCATTTGTACCTTGAATGCGTGGGTTTTCGTCTTCCTTTATATTGTGGTTATCTGTGTAGGATTCATAATATACAAGTTCCTACCATAGATTGGAAAGAAGGAAGGTGAGATGTCAGAAGCAAAGATTTAGAAGTTGCATTGGTTTTGGAAGAAAGTACTTCCAAAAGAATATAGGGACAATAGAGTGTGGTACTAGGTATTTCGTATTTAGAGCGTGGTGCCAGAGTAGAGACTGTTAGGAATTTGGAAACTCACACTGTTAGAATGAGTCTCTATGGAGTATAGGTAGAATAAGTCCAGCATGTGAATCTTGTGCGCTGCACGTGCATCTCATGCAATGCACGTGCATCTCGTGCGCTGTACGTGCGTCTCGTGTGTTTTACGTGCATCTCGTGTGACCAAGAAAATCACATAATTCCTTAAAATTGGCTCGTACATGCCTTAAGAATGGTGGGACTACCATTGATATTTTCTGTGCTTTTACTAGTTTCCTTCTCCTCCTCTTTGCGAATGTAGTCCCTCTCTCTGCTCTTCTATATTTATGGCCTTTATATAGATTGGTCCATTCTTTGGGCCGCAAGTCGGTCCTTATTTGTGGATCGACACTTGTAGTTTTGAGAAGCCTATTGATGGCTAGGTTTCCCAATATTATCTCCGAATTCATCGGTTAGCTGTTACTGGATGTGGCGTGGGGTTCGTATATCAGGTTGGTGTTCCTACGTAAACATTCATTTACATGTACTATAAGTTTGTTTATTCAATTTACCAACTCAATTAATATTGGTGCAGGTAATTCCTATTATATGACATCATGAAACTAGTATAGGACATGCCCAAGATTGTTTTTCCTTCGATTTCTTCTACATGCTCATATGTAGAAACATTGTGGCGAAAGGAATAAATCAAGCTGCATCCTACAATTACATAGATGGATGGCAGTGGAGTCTTTTTGTATATGGCATTTTCTCCTTTCCAGTATTTTTACTATTGGTTCTACTTAATGAGACACCACAATTTCTCATTAAGCAAGGCCGAGTCGAGGAGGTGAAATTAGTCCTGAAGAGGATACAAAAATCTGGAGAAGAAGAAGAGCTTCTAGCTTACCTAATTGAAAATGAAGACAGGGAGCCCTGACATAAGCTACTACACTCACTAGTTTTGGAGATTAATGTAGCAACACAATCCAGCGGCTCTTAGGCTTCGACTCCATCATGTTTTTCGGGCCTCTATTCTTATAGTTCATAGAATTTAAGTACCATTCCACATTTCTAGCTCCGTTACTTGGTGGTGTAATTCTACCTAGAGTGGATGGATTTGCAGTTTTGAGTTATAGATTCTTTGCGCGACGAAGAACTCTACTTCTTGCATGTGCGGGGATTTTTGTCTCTTAGGTATTTACTTATTTATTTTCCTTGTCAAAGTAATCTCATTTATCAAATATATCTAATTGTCCAATTTCTTCCAATATATGAAAATTTCCTTGTTTTTTTGTATAACATGGAGAAAATCCATTAGTCCATCTAAAGCAACATTCGAACTACATTGTCATTGCCTCTAGCATCCTCCTCATAGGATGTTATTATTTACTTTCTACCCCATGGGATTGGACAGAGACATCATACTCCGATGATCTTCGAGATTTTGGTTCATTTTGCCAGGCAACAATATTTTTCTTCATGACATTAGTCATGAATTTAGCTACATTGCCTTGAATGTGTGGGTATTCGTTTTCCTTGCTATTGTGATTATCTGTGTAGGATTCATAATATACAAGTTCCTATCAGAGATAAGAAAGAAGGAAGATGAGCTGTCAGAAGCAAAGATCTGGAAGCGACATTGGTTTTAGAAGAATGTAGATAGCGACAATGGAGCGTAGTACTAGGTATTTCGTATTTAGAACGTAGTGTCAGAGAATACTATTAGGAATTTGGAAGCTCACACTGTTAGAATCAGTCTCTTTAGAGTATAGGTAGAATAAGTGTAGTACGTGCATCTCATGCGCTGTACGTGCATCTTGTGCACTATACGTGCATCTCGTGTACAGTAACTACATCTCGTGCGACCAAGAAAGTCGCATAGTTCCTAAAAATTGACTCGTAAATGCCTTCAAAATGGTGGGACTACCACTGACATTTTCTGTTCTTTTTCTAGTTTCCTACTACTCCTTTTGGTGAATATAGTCCCTCTCTCTACCCTTCTATTATTATGTCCTTCAAATAGATTGACTCATTCTTTGGGATGCAAGCCGATCCTTATTTATGGATTGACACTTGTAATTTTGGGAAGCCTACTGACAACTTGGTTTCCCTGTATTATCTTTGAATTCATCGAGTTAGTTATTACTGGATGTGGTGTGGGGTTCCTATATCAGGTTGGAGTTTCTATGTATACATACATTTACACGTACTATAAGTATGTTTATATAATTTATTAACTCAATTAATATTGGAGCAGGTAATATCTATCATATGCCATGAAACTAGTGTAGGACAATCCCAAGATTGTGCGTCCTTTGATTTGTTCTGCATGCTCATATGTGGAAACACTGTAGCAAAAAGAATGAATCTCGTTGCATCCCGCAATTACATAGATGGATGGTGGTGGAGTCTTGTTGCATATGACATTTTCTCTGTTCCAGTATTTCTACTAATGGTTCTTCTTAATGAGACACCACAATTTCTCATCAAGCAAGGCCGAGTGGAGGAGGTGAAAGTAGTCCTGAAGAGGATATGAAAATATGGACTAGAAGAAGATCTTCAACAGTTAGCTTACCTGATTGAAAATGAAGACAGGGATCCTTGGCAAACGATTCTACGCTCACCAGTTTTGGTGACTAGTGTAGCGACACAATTTTTTTCCAGCGGCTCTTAGGCTTAATCTCCATCATGTTTTTCGGGCCTCTATTCTTACAGTTCATAGCATTTAAGTACCATGCCGCATTTCTAGCTTTGTCCTTGGTGGTGCAATTTGAGCTGTAGTGTCTGGACTTGCAGTTTTGAGTTACAGATTCTTTGGGTGACGAAGAACTCTACTTTTTGCATATGCAGGGATTTTTCCCCCTAATATGATGTATTTATTTATTTTCCTTGTCAGAGTAATATCATTTGTCAAATATATTTAATTTTACAATTTCTTCCAATATATGTAGATTTTCTTATGTTTTTGTATACCATGGAGCAAATCCATTAGTCCACTATAGCAACAGTCAGACTACATTGCCATTGCCTCTAGCGTCCTCCTCATAGATGTTATTCTTTACTTTCTACCCCACGGGATTGGACAGAGTCATCATACCCCGATGATCTTCAAGCTTTAGGTGTATGTTCCAAGGCAATAATATTTTTCTTCATGGCATTTGTCATGAATTTAGCTACATTACCTCTTATTTGTGCCTTGAATGTGTGGGTATTCTTTTTCCTTTCTATTGTGGCTATATGTGTAGGATTCATAATATACAAGTTCCTACCAGAGATAGGAAAGAAGGAAGGTGAGCTGTCAGAAGCAAAGATTTGGAAGCTGCATTAGTTTTGGAAGAAAGTACTTCCAAAAGAAGATAGCGACAATGGAGCGTAGTACTAGATCTTTCATATTTAGAATGTAGTGTCGGAGTAGACTGTTAGGAATTTTGAAACTCACACTATTAGAACCAGTCTCTTTAGAGTATAGGTAGAATAAGTGCAGCACGTGCATCTCGTGCGTTGTACGTGCATCTTGTGTGCTTTATGTGCATCTCGTGTGACCAAAAAAGTTGCATAATTCCTAAAAATTGAATCGTAAATGCCTTAAATATGGTGGGACTATATATATATATAAGCTAAACAAAAAAGATAAGGGTCACAACTCAATACGGAGAAGAAACAACATTGCATCAACTAGCTTTACATTTGGAGGCCGGTTTGCATTTCCTAATATTTTTTTACGCTAAAAAATCAACGTATTGTTTTTTCCAACCTCTTTTGCGGTCAAATTTAAGCATTTTTTAGCAGTAACTTGCTCCAGTGTTGAACAAGTTGGAAAATGCAAGTTATCTTCCTTTACATAGTCTAAAAAACTTCAACTAGAGAAATAAGACTTATACCCTTCCCATTTGATATCTCAATATACCATCTTATGCAGGAGGTTTTAACAAGACAGAACTTGTGACACCTATATCTTGCTTTAGGTAGATACATTGTTGTAAGAAAGATGCTCATATGATTGTTGTATTCAATTTTTATTTTATTTTTGTGATCGTGCATACATATTTATTCTTATGGATCATGAATATTTTACTACATATGTGACATAGTGAACATGAATGCTAGATGGAAATAGTTCCAGGTGATTAATTATTGATAATATCGAGGATTTCAATTGATTTTTATGTCCGAGGGAAATAATGTTGGGTAGGTATATGGATTTCGTGAGTCCCTCATTAGTCCTGGATCACAACATGCCTCTATATATTGAATTGGAATATATCTGGAATATATCTGATATTGGATTGGAATGTGTCATATATATCTGAAATATATATTGTATCTTAGATGTATATCTAGTGATTCATATGTATCTGAGATACACCTTACCCCTCTCTCTCTCTATATATATATATATATCTCTCTCTATGTATATATGCATTTATATTATAGAGTGTATCTTGTAGATAAAATAAATGTATCGAGGTGTATGTGACTTGAAATCTGATATGAAATTATTTATCAGTGAAACAATATATAATTACCTCAAAATATATAGAGACTAGTACATATAATAGAAATGTTTGTGTAATTAGGTAATTTCTAACATTTTTATATTAGTATTATTTGAAGATGAATAAGTACCTCAAAAGGAGAAATTTTAGGAGTTAGGACATATGTAACTTTCTTATAAAAAAAAGCAGGGGAAAATTTAGTTTATAGCTAAAATATGTGATAGGTGAATTTGGGGTCTTTATGTAAAATTAGATATTTTATGTATATATTTTTAAAAATTAAAATAATATTATATATTTATAAGTATGCCAAATGATACACTTTCTACCCTATTGTAATTATAGTGCCTATTGACTTAATGATTATGTGTTTTTCCATTCTTAACTTTCTATCATAACTCTGAAATATACCATTGAATATAGCATAGTAAGCAACTTAGATAGTTGTTGGTAAGATTTTTGGTTAGTTAGAAAATTGATCGATTAGTTTTATCCGTGTTTAATTTTAATAGTCTATTTTGATCGTCATTGTCAATTTTTAAGTCCATTTGTTAGTTACGTTAGACCAAAGGTGATCTACTTCATCAAAATTTGTCACGACCCAAAACAAGTCATGAATGACACCCACACTTAACCTCCTAGGTTGGCGAACCAACAAATCCAACCCCAACTTATATTAATTGTTCTACTTACGGAAAACAACCATAATGCGGAAACTCAAAATTTATTAAAATAATCAATAAAATAAACCTCTAGAGTTTATTACATATTATACCGAAAACTTGAAAGTCATCACATCAAGGACATCTATTCTCAAAATACCAAGTCTAAGAGTATTAAAGACACCAAAATAAATAAGTTAGATAGTCTATGTCCGAAATTTAAGGACATCATAACATGACAGAGAGAATCCAGCACGAGCTAGAAGGAATAGCTAACCCTGAAATCTGATGTGCTGGAGACTGGCTAGAGCTGAGGGCGAGTCGAAGTCGATGGTACACTTGCTGCACTCCACAAAAGAAAACGAATAAAACACAAGTAGGAGTCAATATAGGGCAGCATGTACTAAGTAGATTTCATCGGCCGACCCAAAATAGAAACTAACATGCAATAAGTAATAGTATAATTCAACTATAGCACTTAGCAGGTGGCAAGCAACAAACAACATGAAAAAGTGACAACAACACCGAAGCAAGTACATAATCAGTCACAATATCAAGCACACACACGAGGACCTATGCTTCCACATCACGCTCATTTTGGAAATGGGTTCTTTGAGATTGAGTACATTAAGTTAATTCATATTGTTTTCCTTAATGTTACCATGTCGGAATGTGACACCGATCCAATACTATCGTGTTGGAACGTAAAACCCAATTCAATAATACCGTGTCGAAGGTGACACCTGATTCAATAATACTGAGCGGAACGTGACACCCGATCCAATAATATCATGTCGGAAAGTGACAGTCGATCCAACCATATAGTTACTTCATTTATCATTCTTTATCATTTCTTTCCACTTCCTTAACAATATTTCATTAAGCCTTCTAAATTCAAGGCATCACTTTAATAGAACTAGTTCAAGATTATGGATTTCGCGATCTTGGGATTACAGAACAATCACAACAACACATGAGTTATCCTAACCACAACAACCAAGTACATAGAAAACTTCACAATATCACTCAATGAATATCAGTCGCTATTAAGAGTTTATCTATCACTTAATCCCTTGTTAAGACGAGCTTTCCGTCGTACTTGTCGATGCTGCCAAGAATCAAGAATAAGAGTCGCGAGCGGTTTGTGGTATAACCAAATAATATTAACCCTAATTATTATATGACTAATTATAATAATGGTAAAAGTGGCCCACTATTAATTTTAATGTTATTTTCTTTAACCACCAACTAAATTAATTATTAAAACTGCCTCACTAATTTCATAATTGTAGTTACGAATAGTCCAAAATACACATTTTGAATCTATCAGAAGAGTCTTTTATGAAATAAAAATCTCTAGTACTCAAAACGACTGAATGGGTCGTTACATTAGATACTAATTTCCCATTGTTTGTCCTCGAACAATCAAAATAAGGCGAGGGTAAGAAAGGGTACCTGGATCGATAAAAATGTGTGGATATCTTTCATGTATATCAAGCCTCACTCTCCCAAGTGGACTCTTCAACCGGCCGATTCTTACACTGAACATTGATAGATGCAATATCTTTTGATCTCAACTTGCGGTCCTCCCTATCTACAATAGTTGTCGACTCCTCCTCATAAAATAGATTCTCATCAAGCATGCCCAAATCCTAATGAATATAGTCGTTTCCATCACCATGATATTCCTTTAACATAGACACATAAAACAGTGGGTGCGCTCCTAATAATATTTGAGGAAAAGCCAATTCATAGGCAACCTCTCCCACGCGCTTAAGAATTTCAAACGACCCAATATACCTCGGACTAAGGTTACCTCACTTACCAAACCTCATCACACCCGTCATGGGTGAAACCTTCAACAACACTTACTCTCTCTCCATAAACTCCAAGTCTCTGACCTTCCGATATGCATACTCTTTCTGTCTGCTCTGAGGTGCTAGAAGCTTCTCCTAAATGAATTTCACCTTCTCTAACGGTTCCCTCAAAAGATCAGTACCCCAAGGTCTCACTTCAAATGCATCAAACAAACCTATTAAAGACCTATACCTTGTCCCACACAATACCTCAAATGGGGCCATCTCAATACTCGAATGCTAACTATTGTTGTATGTAAACTCAACAAACAACAAAAACTATTTCCAATAACCACCAAAGTTGATCGTACACACGTCTGCAACATGTTATCAAGGACCTTGACTCAATTATCACGACGAATCTTTTCTCACATAACCATGATAAGCTCTAAATCAATACTAGCTACAATCAAAAGTAAACCTGAACCAACCAAAACACACTCATAATACACAAACCATCATAGATTTTATCAATATTTCCTTCTCACAACATAAACTTTCCACGCTTAAGTTATAAAATATTGATCTTTCGGCATCATGTACTCATCAAGGGAGAGTCAAACTTATTTAACCCAAAGAAGGAAAGATCAAGTAACCATCCATCGAACGATACACCCAAGCATACAAAACCTCCAACAACACTGTCGAAATGCTAGATTAGTAGTTGTGATTATAGATAACCCTTTAGAATGGTAGAACTAGACCCCATGGTCCCCACATTAAACCACACATAATCAGAACATGAACTCGATAAATAGATGAATATTAAGACTGTCGGACAACTGTAAATATCCATGGTAGCTCTTCTATAAATTCCCATAATCAAGGAGGTACATGTACAACCACTAGAATACTTCAACAACTCCAAGACAACACCAAATATGTCATCTGAGATAACCAAATATTCCCAAACAACCTACCAAACCAAGAAGACATCGCATGATCGGTACACCCGATTCACCTCTAGGGATCAACCCACAAAAGTGAAAATATGTGTGAGCATAACTAGTGAATCATACACCAAATCATTACCAGAACGAAATAGGTGGTCACATAGAATGTACGGGACCAAGGTTAAATAACACTAAATCCTTCCTCTAAAGAGCCCATATCAAATATTTCCATTAAGTTGACTCTATTTATTTTGATTTTTTAGCTACCCGTAATCCACCGGTCTGGTCCCCATTACGATCGTACTTATACTCTATTTATCAGACTCTACATACTTTTCACATCATTCCACTGAAGCCCACACTCTCAATACTAACAACCATCATAACCAATCCGGTCATTTACCTTACTCTAAACCAACACTTTTAAGTGAAATTCTTGCTTAGTTCATTTAACAATCAAAAGTAACAAACTTTATGACCCAAACCATGCATAAGTCATTAAAAAATGATCAATAACTCATGTAATAGATTATTTCTTACCTTAAAAATTCATATCTTGGAAAAAAATATCACCATAAATGTAGACGTACAATGAAAAAAAAATTGAATTGTAAATCTAACTGTGTAACTCAATCATCTTATCTATCAACATTAGCTCATACCTTGAAGATTTTTATGAATTAATTTATCTTAGCTTATCATTGATCGCCTCTTCATAGATCTTACCATATCTTTCGCTAAAAATTCAATAGTACTCATTACTGAACTTAAAACCACAAAAGAACTTATCGTAACACTGGAGTTGAACATCTATACACTTCTTTCTCAAGTCTTTTCCAATGGTTTTTAAGCAATTTGATGAACCCGTGACACTATTACCATAGCCATAGTAAAATGAATGAATTCACGCGTCGCTGACCCAATTATCTACCCTTCTGAAGATACCTCTTTAGCCTTTGCAACCAAATAAAATATTCTTTCTCTCGCCCCTCTCTAAAGGCTACACTACATCCTACTATTTTTCTTCATTATGATGATAGCTCTTTTAAAACTTTCCATAAAACCACGTTACTCGCCAGATATTAGAAAACCACAACCTTAGATACTCGCAAGTCGTAATTACTATACAAAATTTGCTTAACCAACAATCTTATTATATAGTTGCATCCTATCACAATCCTTCACGAACTCTTATTACCATTATGCTAAGTTAGCGCTTGCTATCACCACGAAATAAACCTTTTCATCGACATGACACCTCAAAATTAGGTATACCAATCAAATTCAAGGGACTAACCCAATTTTATACGCACTTTCTTACTAAAATCTTCAATTACTTTCATCCAAGTATACTTAATCTGAATTTCTTTATCCATAAGCTTTTCATTCCAGTATCAATCCACTCCTTTGAAGCTTTAGATAAAATCATCAGTCCTCATTTAGAATCCTCAAGACACACTTCACAACCTAAATGCACTAATATCATACCAAATATCCACCACTAAAATCTTCCTTAAAAATAGCTTAACCCAAGCATCCATAGTAACAAACTAGTTGGTTTCTCATATGTGAAAGCAACACTGAATCTCGTTATTTGAGCATGTCATAGAACTGATAACTCTGTCCATTACATACTGTCACGACCCAGGGGTACACCATAGATGTAACATGGCGTATAGAACACCGAAGGACTCCATACAATCCACTTAGCTCCCATTATATAAGAATTGGAACAATAAGAGTAAAACAATAGTCCAAAACATTTGATAATGAAAAGTGGAAGTCTAACTCATGTCTCATCATAGTCATCTAATACAATATAATGAAATTGGACCTCGCCCATACATCATGTTCAGAAAGGGAAATACAAGAAAGAAACTAAAATGTTAAAATTTGTCCTTGAACCATGAGGACTCACCAAGCTTGGGAAATCAAGTAAATCCAAACCTTAGCCACGATATTGGGAACCCTGTCTGTCAAACCATACATTTGGGAAAATGTAGGCAAGAGTATGTGTTAGTACAAAATAATGTACCAAGTATAATAGCTATGTATAAAAATATTTAAAACATGGTAAGAGGGACATTTCATTTCATGACATACAATTGATCAAGTAAAAACATAAAATGAGAGGGTTAGAAAACATAAGTCATAAACAAGGCCAATGCAAGCTAACATCATTCTTTAAAACCTTTGAACAAATAAGAGATACTCCTTGAGTCACCTTAGTTCACTTTTAGTCTTGTTGTGGGAAAGTTAGCCTTAACTGACATAGAGACCATGTGAGCTATAACATGATCCCCCGGTGTCTCCCACACCAAAAAGGGTTGTTCTACTTGCCTAAGCACCCTTAAACATTTACATAGGTTTCATAAAAACATGCATAATCATGCATTACCCTTTCAAGGTTCAAAGCCTACTTTCAATCACCGCATCTCAAAATAAATGATTAGATAGAGATTATATCATAAATTCATGTGATTTTATCACTTCATGCAGTAATTCATAAAACTCCTCTTTCATAATCAACAACCCACATCATATAATCACAATTTGGAAAACATGGAGGTTTCATGGGTTCATAGGGGAAAACATCATAAAAGCAATGGAAATCATCAATTCGTACTTATTAAAACATAATTCAACCAATAAGATCAATAATCAAAAGAACTCATGGTAATTAAGGAAAACCCTAGCTAATTGGGGAATTCTACCTTTTGAAAAAGAGGAATTTGGGGACTCCATAAATGAAAGAGATTCATGGATGAAAACTACCATACCTCAAGTCAAATTGCTAGCCTTTAATGGAGGAATTGAAACCTTGCCTTGGACCCTAGTTGAATCCTTCTTCTTCTTCAAGTTTCTAGAGAGAGAATATTTGGGAGGAGATTTGATTTCTTTTTGGGAATTCGGGAGAATGAAGTAAATGGGTTTAATTTGAGGGTAAAAAGGCTTATATAGGGGTCCTAGACTCAGGCAAAACGACATAGTATATGGATTAATTAATTAGGAAAATACCCAACTACCCCTTAAAAAATAATTGCCATCTACTAACCCACGAGACCCCCATCGATGGACCGTGGATGGACCTACGATCTGTCATGCACATCCGTCACTAAGTTCAGAGACTTTTGGCCAATCGATGGACCCCTGGACCACGGATCGTCGATCGATCTATGGTCCGTAGGTCCCTTTGTAGTCCATGACCCGGACAAGTCTGAGGATGGCCAATCCATGGACCCCACCTATGGTGCGTGGTTCCACCTACGAACCGTCTGTGGTTCTCATGAATGGCACCTGCAAGTTTTGGAAAGCTGCTATTTTGTCCTAGTTCAGATACGGGGTGTTACAATATCTCCCTTGGGATCATTCGTCCTCGAATGAGATTCTAGGCATGTCCAAAATGAAAAGACTCAAGACTAGCAGCCCATCGTGCATGCAACTCATCAAAATGCACAAAATCAAGGAGGTAACATCAACTCCAAGCTAAATATACTCAATGCATCATATGGAAGTAGGAACTACATCTATCAACTAAATATGCATGAATTCTCAAAATCTCATGTTCAAGGAGGAACTGCCTTTTCCAAGCTAATAGCATGCTCAACATAATCTTATAGAGCTCATATGCAATGAACTCTCAAAAAGCATATCTAAAGCATGTTCATCAATTCATCTCATGAAGTTTATAGGCAACAATACCCAATGCACAACAACATAAGGAAAAGAAATCATATAGGTCATTTCTTTTAAAACTTAAGCTTTTTCATGAACATGCGTGATATACCGTGAGTTTACGGTATTTCTAATACAGTTCACTTACAAGTTGTGTGTGTCTAGGGCCTTTTTGTATTGGTTTTTATGAGTTTTTTATCATATTTTGCAGGAAAGATGTTAAGGCGCAGAATTAAAGAGACAACTGAAAGAAATGCAGAAAAGGGAATCTACGGAGGTGATCTACGGACCGTAGGTTTATTGACGCTCCGTAGATGGTGGTCGTAGATCAGCAACCAAGGCATGGAGGCAAATTAGGGAAATCTGACCAAGTGTGGAACCACGGTGTCCATTTACGGTCCGTAGATGGATCTACAGACTGTACTGTTGATCTGTAGATTGATACTGCGAGGGTTCCAGTACCGGATTTTGAAGATTCCAAGTGTGGAGTTACGGAGGGGGATTGATGGACCGTAGATCGATCTACGGTCCGTACTGCACATCCGTCGTTTGCTTCAGAGAAGCTGGATTTTGGAAGCTGAAATATTTTCCAAGGCTGGGCTGATGGAAGGGACTCACGGACCGTAGATCCATTGACGGTCCGTGAGTCAGTCTCGTGGATTGAAGACGCGTGCCTGAACGAAACTTTCCTTATTTTGTTTCCCTTTTTATTTAGGACTTGTTTTCTATAAATAGGGCATG
>JAJOOO010014062.1:0-21914 GCA_029582685.1 Solanum piurae | reverse complement strand
CCTACGGACCGTGAATGGACTTACGGTCCGTAGATGACCTTCGTGAATGCATTTTTCTGCATTTCCTTCAGCTATCTCTAAACTTCCGCGCCTGAACATCTTTCCTGCAAAACATGATAAAACACATAAAAACCAATATAAAAAGGCCCTAGACACACACAACTTGTAAGTGAAACGTATTAGAAATACCGTAAACTCACGGTATATCACCCACCTTAGGTACACATAATTGATCCTGATAACGAAGTACGCCATCTCCCTCTTGGGAGAAAACCTCAATTCTCTGCTGGTGGTTTGCACCTTTTAGTTGAAGCAATATTGGATCATTGTGTTGCTTTTCCTTAACCTCCACTACCAATGAAGATTCTGACCCATTCTGAACTGTTACACCACCATTTGATATGCTCATAAGACGAACTCCTAAGAGAGAAAGCATGTGAATATCCTTTGCTAGTTCCTTTCTTTCTTCCTCAAATGTGCTACGCTACCCATCGATAGTCTGCTAAGAGCATCTGCTACTACATTGGTCTTACTAGGGTGGTAATGCACACTCATATCATAATCCTTGAGGAACTTAATCCATCTACTCTAGCAAAGATTCAACTCTTTCCGGGTGAACGCATACTGAAGGCTCTTATAGTCTGTGAACACATCTACGTGAATACCATACGAGTAATGTCTCCAAATCTTAGGTGCAAACACCACTGCTGCTAGCTCGAGGTCATTAGTCGGATAGTTCTTCTCATGTACCTTAAGTTGTATAGAAGCATATGATATAACCTTACCTCACTGCATCAACACATAACCTAGGCCGACTCTGGATGCATCACAGTAGATAACATAACCGTCTAAACCCTCTAGTAGAGTCAAAACAGGAGATGTAGTCAACCTAGTTTTCAATTCTGCGAAGTTTATCTCACAATCATCTGACCACTGAAACTTAACCTTTTTCTGAGTCAACTTAGTCAATGGAGAGGCTATGGATGAGAATCCTTCCACGAACCTTCTGTAATAACCTGCCAGACCCAAGAAACTTCTGATATCTGTAGGAGAGGTAGGTCTAGGCCACTATTTCACTGATTCTATCTTCTGAGAATCCACTGGTATCCCTTCACTAGACATAATATGCCTAAGAAAAGCGACGGATTGCAACCATAACTCACATTTGCTAAACTTAGTGAATAACTGGCGATCTTTGAGAGTCTGGAAAACAACCCTCGACTGATTCGCATGTTCTTCCTCATTCCTAGAGTAAATGAGGATATTATCAATAAAAATGATAACGAACAAGTCCAGATACTGGTGAACACTCTGTCCATCAAGTCCATGAAAGCTACAAGAGCATTGGTTAGTCCAAATGACATAACTACAAATTCATAATGACCATACCGATTTCTGAAGGCTGTCTTTGAAATGTCACTATCTCTGACTCTAAGCTGATGATAACCGGATATGAGGTCTATCTTTCAGAAATTACTAGCACCCTGAAGTTGGTCAAACAAGTCATCAATCTTGGGGATGCGATACTTATTTTTGATTATGACCTTGATCAACTACCTATAATCGATGCACATTCTGAGAGAACCATCTTTCTTCTTCACGAACAACACTGGTGCACCCCATGAGGAAATACTAGGTCTGATGAAGCCCTTATCTAGAAGGTCTTTCAACTGCTCTTTCAATTACTTAAGCTCAGTTGGATCCACTATGTAAGGAAGGATAGAGATAGGATGGGTATCTAAAGGAGATCAATTCCAAAGTCAATTTCCCTTTCGGGAAGATCTTCTGGAAATACTTCTAGGAACTCATTGACTACTGGAACTGACTCAAGAGTTCGGGTTTCGGAGCTTGAATCCTTAACCCGAACTAAATGATAGAGATATCCCTTAGAAATCATCTTCCTGGCCTTAAGGTAAGAAATGAATCGACCCATAGGCGCTAAGCTACTACCTTTCCATTCTAGGATTGGTTCCTCTGGAAACTAAAAACGAACAATTCTAGTTCTACAATCAACTGAGGAATAACAGGAATTTAACCAATCCATGCCTAGAATGATATCGAAGTCCCATTTCTAACTCTACAAGATTTGTTGAGGTGACTTTCTGGGAGACTGTGACAGGGCAATTTATGTATACCCATCTAGCTATAACTGGGTCACCGACTGGAGTAGAGACTGAGAAGGGTTCTGAGAGAGTTTCTGGACTAACACTGAATTTGACTGCTATATAAAGAGTTACAAAGGAAAGAGTATCCCCTGGATCTAACAATGCATAAACATATAAGTCAAAGACTTGTAATGTACCAGTGACTACATTAGGAGAATATTCCTTATCCTGGCGAGCTTGGAGAGCATACAACCTGTTTTGGCACTTAACGCCACTTGTACCAGATAAGTTAACCTGCTAAGTCGGGCGACCTACTAGTGCTACTGAAGTTGTGGACTAAGCTCTGCCATTATTACCTCCTTGACCCTGTTTAGAAGGACAATCTTTCAACCTGTGACCGGGCTGACCACACCCAAAGCATCATTCCTTTCCTGCAAGACACTTGTCCGGATGGTTCTTACCACACTTAGAAGAAGTTAGGTAGGTTCTTGTGCCTGAAACACTCCCCTACGACTTAGAGTCGGATGCCCTACCTTTCTGATCATTTCGGAACTTAGAGGATGGAACACTAGCTGATGAATGTGCTAGAGTTGTAGGACTTTTGTGGAACTACAAGCGATTTCCACCACCCGATTTCTATTGAGAATAGTCATAGTTGTCTATCCTAGCCTTCTTGTTCACCTTGGAAAGTTCGCTAAGCTCATCACCCTCAACCTGTTGAGCATGAGTTATAAGCCTAGAGATGTTCATATATTCAAGTAACATAGCGTTCTGAAATTCCACATTTGAAACTTCTTGATCTGGGACTTGAGGAGCTGCGTTTGCATTCCTGGCATTCTCATTCCTTGCGTAGGCTCTACGAGGAGGCATGATCTGAAATGCACAACGAAGGATTAGAACGATAAGTTAGATCATACCTCACGCACGATAAGAGTAGCAAGGAAATGAAGTTTTTTTCTAAAACACCTTGTAGCCTCTTTCTCATTAGATGTGGTGCACTTCACACCCATGAAAAGGACTCTACTTAGTGCGGCTTTTCAAACATCCTAGGACACTTAAACCTAATGCTTTGATACCAAGTTTGTCACATCCCGAGGCTAACCCCTGGACACGGACGCGGGACCTAGGATCACGAGTGACCCCAAGCTAACCCTGTTAGCATATCATAAGCATACTAAATATTCTGAAGTAAGAAGATATTGTGTGGAAGCTCAAAACATCATGTAAACTGAAATCATATGGAATACCCATACTAAGTCTGAATATATGAAAACTAAGAGTTTGAATACAAAAGAGAAATCAAACTCTAAGACTAAAGCTGAAACTAACTATGTTTAAAATAAAGCCTCTACTGACTAGAAATGATAGGACATGCCCCTGCTAGATCCAGCAAAACTGAAACTAAAGCTAAAAGCAAGAAATATAAACATGTCACTAGTCCTCGAAGAATGAGGAGTCACCACTGATGATGCTGAACTGAAGATTGGGAACCGATCTATGAGTGATCTAACTGCTGAGGACCTGAACCTACATTACAAGAAGATGTAGCACAGAGTATGCGTCAGTACTTGAGAGGTACTGAGCATGCAGGATAAAATAAATGTAAACAATAACATAATTGAACAATTAATAGAGCAATGATATGATCTGAACATGATAAGTATACTGAAAATACTGAACATGACTAAACTGAATGAAATTACCAAGTTATAACATGCTGAGACTGAATACTGAACTATACTGATAACATGGTCAATGATATAGGATCTGACTGAACTGTGGGAGCTACTTATAACCGACATAAAACCACATGAGCTAAATATGGAGTCCGATGTATACGCCCCATCGAGAGGACCCAATATACCCTGCTTGAGGTATAGAGGCATGACTCGCGTGATCAGTAAAATGTAATGCCCAACAAAGGGGACTTAACCTACGGGGCCACGTAGTTCTGGGACTATTAGGGTACGTTGAACCTTAGTCCACTAGGTATTAAGCTACTCCCAATTGATTATGTAATTAACAACTTATGGTTGAATTTCTGTAACACTAGATAGCCGATGTTTCCATAATCAAGACACAACTTCCGATGCAAATGTCTACGATCATACAATAGTTTAGTAACCCAACCAAGGGTTGGGATCGTTCCCAAGAGAGTGGTTTTGAGAATTAATAGAAAAATAAAATTTAATTCTAACTAGTCGTAGCTAAAGACATTAATGATTATAAACATTGTAAATTAAAAAGGGACACAAGAGTGTCAATTAAAAATGCGGGGTATTGTCACAAGTAAGGTAAAAACAGCAAAATAAACAAGGGTTTCTAAGTGATGAAAGGGGATCCTTGGGATGTGACGGGAATACGGGTTAAGCTAGATTATTTGGTACATGCTTTCGATAGAAGATTCATAGAGTAATTGTGACTAGGCTAGACTTTAAGGGAGATAAGTTATCTCTCGAGCAACTTACCCCATTTCACATGCGTTCCTCTCAGACACCAACTTGCCGCGTGAAGACCAGCCTACGCCTTAACCCACTCACTCTCTCGAGCTGAGTGTGTGGACATGGGACTAGGGTTCACTCTCTCAGGCTGAACCTCATGTCGACCCACTCACACCGGCCATCAATTTAGTAGTCTTAGTTTTACGACCTCTCTCTCGAGCAAGCCGAAAACACATAAATAAACTTGTATTTGCAACAACAAATTCATTAAATTCATCCACAACCTCTAAACGAAATCACAATTAAACTACGATTAAACTATCAGCAAGCAAGACCCAACAATTATCTTAACCTATATTCGCTAAATCAAACCCCAAGAATTGGGGGTTTTAGCCACACATCAAGAGATAGAAATTTATACCTAAATGAGGTTGCATTCAAATGGGTATGAAGATTTAAGTCTTGTTACAGGCCAAGAATGAAGAATCCAAAAGACCCAAGTCCAAATCCTTGGAGATGAAAATTTCTTCTTCTTCAAGTCTTCAAAACCCTCTCAAACTCAAAGCAAAAATACCAAAAAGTACTATTCTATATGAGAATTATAAAAATTGTTCGACACTTAAAACTACAACTCTAACTAGTATTTATAGTTTTCACAGATTTGTGCTGCAACGGATCATTCGGTATCGTAAGTCAGAATCACCGATCAGCTCGGCGATTCACCCTTTGGTGTAGTTCATCGTCGTCTTGTACCAGCCTTCAACATTGTCATGCTTTGGGTCATTGGGTGACATGGTACTGCTTCGCGAAACTTCTCGGTGATGCGCTGACTGCTCCCTATCTCCGCCGACTGCTCCCTATCTCCACCGACTGCTCCCTATCTCCACCGACTTGATCCTTTACTTCAGGGCTCAGTACACTGGAACAAAAGGTGAATTAATACCCTTCGGCGACTCGCCAAGTGGACTTGGCGATCCTCAGGCCTTCATTTCTTCATTCTTCTCAGCCTTTTCGTTCCTTTTTGCGACGTAGTGTCCATGTTTTCCTTCAAACATCAAATACCTGAAACTTAAGGGTTTTCATCAGAGATTGAGATAAAATTAGCATTTGAGGACACAAATTCTATTAAAATATAGCCTTAAATGAGTCCAATTTGTGGACTCATCAACAAACCCAACTTAAAATTTTGCTTGTCCTCAAGCAAACTCAAGTTCAGCAGTTCAAAAGGGTGTCTCGAACAATGCTACACAAGACTCAATCCTATATGCTCACAACAAGACTCAATTTACTTATGCAAAGATCAAATGTGAACTCAAAGATTCAAGTTGTGACTCACCAATATCAAAGAATCTTATGCTCACAATACTTGCTTCAAATGCAAGTTCAAGCTCAACCAGAGTGTTTAAATTCTCACACAAGGAATGATTCCATATTCACACAAGGGTTCGTAGTTTAAAGCTTCAGAATCAGATGCAACTCTCACACTCACAAAGATGAACATAATGCATGCTTTCACGCATAGGTTTGCCCGTATTTTCCAATTAACATTTGTTTCATATCACTCAAGATCAAAAAGGTCTTTTCAAGGCTTGTAATGGGGCAGAGTGCAAAGGTTTGGTCATTTTAGGTTCAGTGCCTTCTATCCTCATGATATGTGGTATTCATAACACTTCATTTCCTTTTCCTTCTTTATGTTTGTTAGTGCTCATAAGTCATCCCAATGTTTACTTCCCATGAATTGTTTAGAAACCCCATTTCTTTTGTTCTTTATTCCACAACTTTCGTTTTCATTCCTTTTCTTTTCTTTTCTCCTTTTCTTTTTTTTATAAATGGAGGGGTTCCATTTTTCTCAACGCCATGGGTTAAGGGAGACTTTTCTTGCACTTCTTGACTTTCCCTTTTCTTTTCACCACACCTCCAACTTAGGCTTTTGGTCTATGTTGGTTATTTAACTAACCACAACTTCATGAAGATCACAGGTAATGGATTAAGAAAGGTCTAATTTTCATCAAGTTTCTTCCAAAGAAGGTTAAGGTTCAAGGGGTGTTCAAAAGGGGTTCACACATGCTCACAAGGTAGGTCACAAAAGAGGTATATATCAAATTAGCTCACACTCTTTAAAATTGCCTAAGATCATATCAAGAGATAGCTTTACTTAGTCGATTGGACCAATAGGGTAAATTCTAGGATCTATCATGCATGCTTCAAAGTAAGCTCATCACACTAGGCATTGACACTACAGTCAAACAACACTCTACACTTTCATTAGTGTGCAATGATCATCACAAGAGAATCGATTTGATAAATGGTTAATCACAACGAGATGCAAAGAGTTCACATATTATCTATGCAACTTCATTTGGCCTCATCGTAGCCGCGCATTCATGTTCATTCGATTGAGAGCACTATTCAAGTCATCGGTATTGATCGGGACCGAGACTTAAATTTTGCAAAAGAACAACCACATTCATGAGCATATAAAGAATGGCGAAAATGTGCGAAAAATTTAAAAAAAATTGGAAGGTTCAAAATTGTTTTTCAATTAAAGCAAAAAGGAGCCATAAGCTCAAATATCCGCAGAAAAGCATTATTAACACAATTTTAAAAATAAAACGGCCCAAATATATAAACAAAAGATGGGCCTTATCCCACCACAAGTAAAAGAAATTTGTCCTCAAATGCAAATAACACAGAATCCGAAAGGTAAAATGAAGAAAGACAGAGAGGGAGGTAAAGAGGGGATCCTGTCTAAGTAGTCACTCCATCTGTCTGGGCATCAGTTCCCGGATTGTTGTCATTCTTCTTCTGGTTCTCTTTTTCTGTTCTCTCTACTTCAGCTTCTGCAGTGATATTAGCCTCAATCATATTGTCCAACTCGTGAGCTGCCACAAAGGTGTGTATCGCATTGCTGAACCCTCGAGCCCACGAAGGGACATTAGGGTCGATGGGCATCCTCCTCCTCGAACTGGTTGTCTTGTTCTCACTCCTTGCAGTTCTTCTAAACTTTTGTGCTCTTATGTGTCTGGGTGGCATGTTTCTTCCTGCAACTTTTGATTTGGCCATGTCTGCAAAGTCTTGAGATAATCTTAGAACATACTTCCTCTGTCCCTAATTACTTGTCCACTTTTGAATTGGCACACCTATTAAGAAAATAATGATTGACATAGTGAACTTACCATTTTACCCATATTAATTATGAAGTGGATTAATTAAAAATTTAAATTTTTCAAGAAGTTCTACATTTTTCAAAGTAATTAATTGAGCATATAAGAGGTAAAAAAAAATTGTCCTTTCTTGATTTGTAGAAATGGACAAGTAATTAGGGACAACTAAAAAAGTAAAAGTAGACAAGTAATTAGGGACGGAGGGAGTATTTGACAACCAAAACCAAGATATTCAGTTGCAGAAAGACTAGATAGTCCATTTGGCGTGCCGCCGAATACATTCGACGAGCCACAGACAATTCGTCGAAGGTCACAGTGCAGAAAGAGTTAAAGGTGCAGACAAAGGGTAAATAAGAAGATTTTCGGCGAGTCACCGAGTGCTCTTGGCGACCTCATACTTCTCGCCGAAAGTTACAGACGCCACAACAAATAAAGCATGATAATAAGAGCGAGATAGAGTAATTAGGCGAACCACGGAATAGTTCGGCTAGTTCGTCACAGCTCGCTGAGTGACCCAACGTGCCTATTTTTTACCCAACTTCTCAAAATCAGCCCCGCAACCCCCGAAAATGCAATTTAAGCTCAAAAAGCACAAATTCAACCAGGACCCATAACATACGTATACCACTCATCACACATTAACTCCACTCGATGCATTAGAGAACAAGATTTCACAGTTTAGGCAATAAAGGCAAGGTTATCGAAGAAAAATAGACACATAAATAATTAAACCCAATCAGGGAGGTTCAACAGATTTTGACAAGATTACAATATTTGCAAATGAGTACAAATTTGACAAGATAGTTATGGGATTCGGGACACTAACCTTTTGTGCTGATCAAATGGATATTGAGATGCTAGGAAGCAATGAACTTCGACTCTAAGCACAAATCAATCAACCAAAATAATCCGAAAATGAAAGTCATATAAAACTAGAGTGCAAGTGTGAGTTTCGGAAGGTGAAAAAGTGAGGGAAGGAAATGAAGTTGAATTTTTATAAACATTTGGCTAAAAGACTGTTCAGTTTTCATCCATTTGGTGATATTAGTTCTGATCGCCAACCCTCTCGGCGAGTCACAGAGTGAGCACTTGATTCGCTGAGTTTTACAGACCACAACATGAATTGGTTTTGGGCCTACCGACGGTCTAGGTCAGAGTCTCCGAACCAATCAGCGACTCACGGACTGGGCCTATTGCTCTCCAACCTGCACTTTTTATTCACTCTCCACAATTTCATCTGCACAATCAACACACCATTATTTTATCAAAACAAAAAGAAAGCAATAAATGGTTTTGGGTTGCCTCCCAAACATCGCCTTACTTAACGTCGTGGCATGACGCAAGCCCATCTTTAAGCCTCATTCTTAGGGTTAGCCATAGTATCACTCATCAAACCCCCTTGTTGTCTCAAATTTAGGTGAGACGAGATATGACCCATCTGGGTTTCTAACTACTTGATTGAAACTGAATGGGAGGTGACGGTCTAGCTAAGGTTAGATACATATTCTTTCATTCCTTTTAGCATTTTATCTGACCTTTCAACTTTGTTGAGGATACGTGAGAGCATATCCTCAGACCTACCACCTTCCGAGTCCTTGGTCTTCTGGCGCTCATGGGGAGTCATAAATCTATCTTTCTCCCCATCTTTTCAGTTTGTATTTTGGTCCCTCCATTCACGATCTCGGTCCTTCCAGCCTTCGTCTCTGACCCAACCTTGGTTACCACCCTGCCTTGGGTAATTTGAGTGGTAGCCACCGCCTTGGTTGGCTAGAAAATTTTCCTACTCGTTATACAAGGCTTCAAACTTCATCTCCTCAGGATAAGCACACCCAACCCATACAGTGTTGACACCACAGGCACCAGCCCCCATGAAAGTTTTGGATAAAATATCAAGTTGCGTCATGATTTTGGCCATGTTATGGTCTCTCTCATTGTCTTTTTAAATTTGCTCCTTGGGTAGCTTGAAGGTGAGAGGGGAGACTTGGTCCTCACGAGTGTACCATGCTCTGTTGATGGTTGTCATGCCATCGAAAAGATGGGATGCTACTACATACTGTTGCTGCATTAAGCCTCCCGGCGAGAGTTGGTCGGCGACACCTTTGTTTACCGAGTCCAAACTCCAATAGAAGTACTGAAGTAGCATGTTATCAGGCAAACCATGGGTTGGGCATTGTAGCACCAACTTTTTTAACCGCAGCCAAGTATTGTGCAGAGGCTCTCCTTCCAAATGCTTAAAGCTCTGGATGCTATCCCAAAGTGACATCATCTTCGAGGGAGGGAAAAATTGCACTTGAAATACGGTTACCAATTCCTCCCAAGAAGTGATGGATTCTTGCAGCAACTCAGCTAGCCATTTGCACGCCTCTCCCATCAACGATAAAGGGAATAACCTTAATCGGACTGACTCCTGAGAGATGTTTTTGAACGAGATTGATCCGCATATATCTACGAAGTTTCGAAGATGCTCGTGAGGATCCTCATAAGCCAATCCACTGAAAAGTCCCTTTAGTTGCAAGAGTTGCAACATGGTGCTCGTTATGTGGAACACTACATTTCCCTCGGCTGGGGGTAAACGGATGGCTCAAACACCTCCCATGAGATGGGGTCATTAATGTTGGGCTCTTGGACATCGTTGAGATTACCAATGTCATCTTGGTGGCCCACCTGGCTACCATTGTTACCGTTAACACTCATGTTTTCTGAAATATTCACACAAGCAAATAAAACAAAACCAAAATTTAGGTGAGTAAACTACAACTAAGAAGAACAAAAATTCTATTAACCTAAGAATTCTCAAATAACATCACTCCCCGGTAGAGGCGCCATTTTGATGTTTGCGTAATCAAGACACAACTTATGATGCAAGTGTCTACGATCGTACAATAGTTTAGTAACCCAACCAAGGGTTGGGATCGTTTCCAAGAGAGTGGTTTTGAGAATTAATAGAAAAATAAAATTTAATTCTAACTAGTCGTAGCTAAAGACATTAATGATTAAAAACATTTTAAATTAAAAAAGGGACACAAGAGTGTCAATTAACAATGGGGGATTTTGTCACAGGTAAGGTAAAAATAGAAAAATAAACAAGGGTTTTTAAGTAATGAGAGGGGATCCTTGGGATGTGACGGGAATACGGGTTAACCTAGATTATTGGGTACATGCTTTCGATAGATGTTTCATAGAGTAATTGTGACTAGGCTAGACTTGAAGGGAGATAAGCTCTCTCTCGGGCAACTTACCCCATTTCAAATGCGTTCCTCTCGAACACCCACTTGTCGCGTGAAGACCAGCCTACGCCTTAACCCACTCACTCTCTCGAGCTGAGTGTGTGGACATGGGACTAGGGTTCACTCTCTCGAGCTGAACCTAATGTCAACCCACTCGCACTGGCCATCAATTTAGTAGTCTTAGTTTTACTACCTCTCTCTCGAGCAAGCCGAAAACACATAAATAAACTTTTTTTTCAACTACAAATTCATTAAATTCATCCACAACCACTAAACGAAATCACAATTAAACTACGATTAAACTATCAGCAAGCAAGACCCAACAATTATCTTAACCCATATTCGCTAAATCACACCCCAAGAATTGGGGGTTTTAACCACACATCAAGAGATAGAAATTTATACCTAAATGAGCTTGCATTCAAATGGGTATGAAGATTTAAGTCTTGTTACAGGCCAAGAATGAAGAATCCAAAAGACCCAAGTCCAAATCCTTGGAGATGAAACCCTCTTCTTCTTCAAGTCTTTAAAACCCTCTCAAACTCAGAGAAAAAATACCAGAAAGTACTATTCTATATGAGAATTATAATAATTGTTCGACACTTTAAACTACAACTCTAACTAATATTTATAGTTTTCACAGATTTGTGTTGCAGCAGATCATTCGGTGTCGTTAGTCAGAATCGCTGATCAACCCGGTGATTCACCCTTTGGTGTAGTTCATCGTCGTCTTGCACCAGCCTTCAACATCATCATTCTCTAGGTTATTGGGCAACATGGTACTGCTTCGCGGAACTTCTCGGCAATGCGCCGACTGCTCCCTTTCTCCGCCGACTTGATCCTTTCCTTCAGGGCTCAGCACAGTGGAACAAAAGGCAAAGTAAGACCCTTCGGTGACTCACCAAGTGGACTCAGGGATCCTCAGGCTTTCATTTCTTCATTCTTCTCAGCCTTTTCATTCCTTTTTGCGACGTAGTTTCCATGCTTTCCTTCAAATATCAAATACCTAAAACTTAAGGGTTTTCATCATATATTGAGATAAAATAAGCATTTGAGGAGATAATTTCTATTAAAATATAGCCCTAAATGAGTCCAATTTGTGGACTCATCAATAGCTCAAAATACTGTCATACAAACTGAGAATGTACCATTAATATACTAATAATAAAACATTCAAAAACTTAGGCATGTATGTTTATATATCTTGAATAACTGACGTGGCATGTTTAATTCATGGACTAAAAGAACTACATAGCTAGGGATCTGAATTCATGAAAGAATCTACACAAAATGATACCACATTCATGACAATCTGATTTGGATCATTCTAATAGCTAAAATCCTACAATTTGTAACATTCAAGAAACTCTTGGTCCAAATAATATCAAGGGAATCAAGATTTTGACTGAAATCTAGGGATCTAATAGATGAAAGGAACCCACTAGTGAAATCCCACATACCTGGTGACAAATTCCACGGAGAAATCTTTCGATTTTGGGGATGGAACTTGTGGAACCTTGTTGCGTTCTTGAACTAGGGTTTGGTCGCCTCTTTCTCCTTTTTACGCTCTAAGTTACTAAGTTTTGATGAATGATCTGACTTAGGTAAGTTCTAGTTATGTTTCTAGGCTAAAACTGATCAAAACTACATAGTTTAGGGGTCCAACGCATAGGTAAAAGACCGAAAGACCCCTAACTTAAAAATTCAACTGGCTTATAAACGGAGCTGACTGATGGGTCATGAGTCGACTAACGGTCTATCATGTTAGTCGTCATTTGGATGTCAGAGGGGTGAAATCTGGGGTCTGAAACTGAAGGTTGACTGGCCCATTGACGGAGCTGATTGACGCGCCAAGAGTCGATTGATGGTCTATCCTGTCAGTCGTCGTTTGGTTGTCAGAGGGCTGAAATCTGATGTCTAAAACTAAAAGTTGACTAGCCCATCGACGGAGCTGACTGATGGGCCATCAGTCGACTGACGGTCCGTAGGTGGCTTCCATCGATGGCACCTGCAACTTATGAAAATCTGGAATTTTTCCTTTCTCGAATCTGGGGTGTTACGATGTTTATCCTACTTGGCGTTAATTTGGGATACTAGTGTTGAGCCACCTCTCATGGATTATTTGCCTGTGGTTCAAGAGTTTACATATGTGTTTCCTACTGACCTATCAGGTACTCCTTCAGATAGGGACATTGACTTTGCTATCGACTTGGAGCCGGGCACCAAGCCCATCTCTATTTCTCATTATCCTATGGCTCCAACTGAGTTGAATGAATTGAAGGATCAATTGCAAGATTTTTTGAGTAAGTGGTTTATTCACCTTAGTGTGTCTCCATGGGTTTCTCCTGTGTTGTTTCTAAGGAAGAAGGATGGATCCATGAGGATGTGTATTGATTATGGACAATAGAACAAAGTGATACTGAAGAACAAGTATCATCTTCCTCGTATTGATGATTTTCTTGGTCAGCTTGAGGGTGCATCTCTGTTTTCTAAGATTTACTTGAGGTCTGGTTATCATCAGTTGAAGATTAGGGAATCAGATATCCCTAAGACATCTTTCAGGACACGTTATGGCACTATGGGTTTCTTGTGTTGTCTTTCGGTTTGACTAACACCCCTGCAGCGTAATTCAGTTTGAAAGTCTCATTGTTGAAGATAGAACTTCTTGTTGATTCCTTAATTCATCATAATAAAGATATCATGTTGGCATATTAACATTTTACCTTTCCATGTACATCGAGAGTCATTATTTGTGATTGTCATCATGTCACTGCTCTTCGATCCTGCTACTTCATGTAAAGTTGTACTTTACTGCCGTATTTCCACTTTGCAGAAGGTTGGCGTTGTTGATCTAATAAAGAGTCGCACTAATGATATAACACTAGCCATAAGGGATGATGAGTTAGCTATATATTATTAGGTGATTTCTCTGCATATGTTAAATATTATATCAAAAGTTATCCGATTACCAGAGCTTGTGAAAGAAACTCAATTCCAACAGAAGCATTGTTATATATATTATTCACTGAATACAAGTTACATGTAGAATACACACTAATAATACTTTTAACTAAGGAGAGATGGATGAGATACAAGACCATACAAAGGAGATGAGAGGATCAGAAAGCCAAAGCTTCACATAATAGTTTTCATAACCATTTTTCTAACTCCTTGTCTTTTTTTAACAAAATGTAAATGGGTTTGGATCCCAAATAAAACTCTCTAACAGCCCGTAGGCTCTTATGGGGCCAGTTTGGTTCACAAAAATACTCTCACCCTAAAAAAGAACCTTGTCCTCAAGGTTCATGTCAGGAAACTTCATTCGGCAACTTGGAGAATTATAATTGCCTTGGCTGCTACAGGTGAAAACCATTAGGAATAATATGATGATTTTGTTGGCAGCTTTGAGGATTGCAGAATTAACTCCATCACTCTTGCTTAGCTTCTGAACCTTCATCACTTTGTACAAGATAGCATGGCAAAGATGTATAATAATTTGTGATGTGTCCAAAATAGTAAACCACCTAATGATGTCATTCAAACTTCCTTATATCATGATTTTGATATTAGAAACGTTATTGGCAGCAACACGAGGAACAAGTGACATATTAACTAACGAAAACTCATTGCTATAGCTAACAAATTTTGCGATGTCCTCGCTCCATTCTTTTTCAACATCAATTCCTTTTCTATCAATTGGTATATGATGCAAATGATACTTCTTAACATACTCCAACCCGCCAAAGATAAAATTGTCCACCTTTAAATACCGACGAACAGTTTTAGAAGCTCATTCTCCCTCATGTCTCTCCATTGCAATTAAGCCATAATGTAATCTATGGAGCACAACCAAATCTACCCTCTCAATGACACCATAAAATGTGTAACCAGTAAGGTGCACAACTTGAAGCTTCACCTTATATCTATTTCGAAATTTTAATACCTTTCACTCCTATAATATGATAGCAAGTACATCAGATGTAGGATGCATTTTACTATTTAAATTTGCAGCGTATAGATGAACATTTGTCTTATAATCAACCCCACCAATTATGACAAGCCCATCGAAGTTGAATTTCGGTTCTATTTCAACATATTTCTCAATTTGGGTTAGAAAATTCAATAGGAAAACTGAGAAAGGTGGCTATGGAAGTGGTTGTGGCAGCTACAAACATTGAGTCTATTTCCCCACCCAACACGACTTTACAATAATTTATTACTTTTTTGTTGTTTTTTTCAATTTTACCTTCTTGTGATAACTTAACAGAGTTGCTCCTTAAGATGATGTTTGAAAAAAAATTCTCTCTTTTTTTTTCTTTAGACCCCATCTTGTAAATTATTATTAATTATTTTTTTGCGAACACCACTCACTTAACAAAATCTTCCAAACATAATTTTCTATTCTTTCACATGAGACTCAAGGATATTAACCATTTTTCAATCAAAAAGGTTACTTATATTATATTATAATAATGATAACAAAATAGTAACATAATTAACTCTGCCCCGTGTTAACGAGTGCTTCATTATTAATAGTTTGGGTCACATCTTGACCCTGGATATTGCAAAAAAGGGTATTTGTAAACCTATTGTAGGTTGTCCCTTTAACATCTGCCTCTAGTTCATTTCCCTCCCACGTTGGCGCAGTTTCAAATAGGATTGGTTGCCCTGCATCTTCAGTTTTTGCTCCTTCCTTCGCAAGTTTATCTGCAACTTTGTTCTGTTCCCAGAAGACGTGCTCCAACTTTGTGATGACCAACCTCGCCATTAGTGACCTGCACTCATTAATCAGATCATCATAGAGCAAGTTACCATTTGTTAGCATATTGATAACTTCAGAGGAATCAGAATTAATTTCTAGTGGACTAAGGTTGTAGCTTGTAGCAATGGATAGACCCCATTGCAGTGCTTGAAGTTCGGCTCTGATGGGGTTTGTAAGGGAGGTGTATTCTACAAAACCCATTTCACATAGCCCTAGGTGATTTCTGATCATACCTCTCAGTCTGCATGGGCCTGGGTGGTTCTTGATTGATCCATTTACGTTTAGCTTGTAGGTGTTGAGATTAGGGGGTTTCCAACTAACTTGGATGGTTGATTTGGAGTCTCCTATTTTCTTGTTCTTAAGGATGACCCATTGGAATTATGTGGCTTGGGAGATCGTGTCACCACCGTTTACCTCTTCATTTTTGTTATTGAAGGTATTATGGTTCCTCTTTAGCCAAATGTTCCAGAAAGGGATTAGGGTTCCCCAATCTAGATGTTCATTAAATTTCCTATTCCTGAGGTTGTGCCAATGGTTAATCCACCCAGTGTCATTCGGGGGTGAGAGAGGTGTGACTAGGCGTGCAACTCTTGGAGACTATCTCATTCCAAAAAGTGGTGGAGTTAGGGTAATGGAAGAAGATATGGTTTATATCTTTGATGTCATTTCTACAGTAAGTACATTTGGGTTCGATGTTAAGACCTCTCTGCTTCAGGGCATGGTTGGTGGGCAACCTCTTGTGATACATCAGCCAGAGGAAAGTCTTCATTTTGTTAGGGGCTTTTGCAGTCCAAATCCAGGTGAACCTCTCATTTGGTATTAAGATTTTGGTGTCATTGGATGCTTTTATGTGTCTGTAGGCAGTATTGATTGAGAACATTCCACTATGAGTTAACCTCCAGACTATGATATCTTCCTTTGTTGTTTCACCAGTGGGGCTGTGACCTCTAATGATCGCCTTAATTTCTTCCGAAATTGTGAAGGAAAGTCTTTCCAGGTTCCAATTTCGACTTTAGTTGACATCCATGACTTTGAGGTTGATTTCTGCTTCTAAGAAAGGGCCATGGATGATTTTCCCTATGGATTCAAAGTGAGGGGTCCATTTATCAGTGATGAACTTTACCTTGTTCCCTTTATGGACTCTCCATTCGGTTGCATCAAGCACATCTAACCATCCTCTTTGGATATTCTTCCATGTTCTGGAGACTATTCTTCTTGAGTTGTGCTCTATGGTTGGGTTTTTGTACTTGCTATGGAGGACCCTGCTCCAGAGTTTGGTTGGGTTCTGGAGGGCTCTCCATGTCAGGCTTGAGAGAGCTTCCTTGTTCCTTATCTCACTCTTTAGCATACCCAGTCCACCCATGTTTTTGGCATTTGTGATAATGTCCCTGTTGAGGAGATGTATCTTCCTTTTCTCAGTTATATAGCCCCAGACAAAGTGTTTCTGGACCTTGGCAATTATGTTGGTTATCTTAGCTAGTAGTTTGATGTAATGCATTACATAGGAGGGGATGCTACTGAGAGTTGCTTTTGCAAGATCTGTCCTTCCAATGAGGTTTAGAAACTTGGTTTTCCCTCCTGCTAATCTTCTATTCATGTTGTAAATAATGAATTAGAAGTCAGCATTTGTAGGTCTTTTATGGAAGATGGGGAGGCCTAAGTATTTTTTGAATGCCTCAGAGGTGCCCATGCCAAGGGTATAGGAGCAAGTTTGGCGGTTATGGTCAGAGCAGTTTTTAGAGAAGAAGATTTTGGATTTTTGGTGACTGAATCTCTACCCAGAATTGTCACAAAAAGTTTGGAGAATGCTCTTAATCGTGTTAGAGTTATTCTGGTCTGCTTTGGAGAAAAGGCATAAGTCATTGGCAAAGAAGAGGTGAGATATCTCAGGCCCTCTCCTTGAGATCTTAACAGGATCCCAGCTCTTACTCCTCACTACTTGTTCAATCTCTCTTGAGAGTCTTTCCATGCACATGATGAAGATGCAAGGGGATATTGGGTCCCCTTGCCTTATCCCTCTTGAAGGGTGGAAGTACTCAGATTTCCTTCCATTTATTATTATGGCTATGGAGGTGGTGGTTATGCATGACATTATGAGGCTGGTCAGCCTGGGAGGGATGCTGAGATAGTGGAGGGTGTCTCTGATGTAGGACCATTCTAGCTTGTCGAAAGCTTTTTCAAGGTCAATCTTCAGGATCATGTTTGCTCTTTGTCCCTTCATATTACCAAAGTGGGTGATGTACTCCTGGATGATGATGGCATTATCAGAGGCTCTCCTATTTGAAAGAAAGTTGGCCTGGCTAGGGCCAATGATGGATGGCAGTATGGTCTTGAGTCTATTTACAATAATTTTAGTGACAATCTTGTAGTTAGTGTTACAGAGTCCGATTGGCTTGTAACTTCTCATGTTGGGGGGTTTGGGCACTTAGGGATGAGACACAAGAGAGTGGAATTGAATTTAGGGAGCATGGAGGATTTGTGGAAAACATCCATGCAGAAGGTAATGATTTTGGTCTTCACACTAGCCCAATACCTTTGGTAGAGCATGTGGTGGATGCCATCAGGGCCTGGATCCTTGGTGGGCTTGAAGGATTGGAGAGTTGTGAGGACCTCACTTCCCCTAAGGGGGGTGTCTAGTTCAACACTAAGTTCAGGAGTGAGGCAAGGGTGAGGCCCACTGTTTTGGGAGGTGTTCCTTTGGGAGAAGTGTTGCTTTGTAGTGTAGAGCTTTTGGAAGAAAAGGGTGATATGGCTCCTAATGAGGTCGTGGTCCTCAATTAGGTTTCCATTGTCATCCTTGATTGAGAGGATGCAGTTCTTCCTTCTCCTTTGGATGGTGTTATTGTGGAAGAAGCTTGTATTAGCATCTCCTTCACTTAACCAGCTTATTCTAGACTTTCTTTTCAAAAAATCTTTTTCAAAAAGTAAGAGTTCATCATATTCTTTAAGGAGAGAGGATTCTAGGTCATGGAGGTAAGGGTTAAGATGGTAGGTGTTGGATTTCTGGATCCCATCGAGTCTAGCAAGGATTCTTCTCATTTTTGAGAAGATGTTTCCAAAGATAGTTTTGTCCAGTTGGCTGCTTCTTTTTGGAAGCTTTTGATAGCATTCCCTAGACTGTCCTGGTCAATGAAACATTGGTGGACAAGGCTTTGGAAAGAGGGATGATTACACCACATGGGTTCCATTCTGAAAGGTTTTAGGCCTTTATTGGTGTGGGTGTTGTCCAGCTCTAGCATCATGGGACAATGGTCTGACTTTGTTCTAGGAAGGTGGGTAACAACGGAATTGGGGTATTGTTTTACCCAATGGTAGTTAGCTAAGCACCTATCAAGTCTTTCTAGGATAAGATTGTTCTTATTCCTATATCTTTTATTGGTCTAGGTGTATTTGCATCCCTTAAAGCCTAAATCAACCATTTTACACTTATTGAGGCAATCCTAGAAGAGATTGTTTCTACTATTCTTAATACAATAACCTCATAATTTCTCACTAGCTTTGAGGACTTCGTTGAAGTCTCCCCCAATGAGCCATTCTCTATCAATGTTGGCAGAGAGGTTACAAAGCTCTTCCCAGAGGAGGGTCCTAGTATTAAAATTGGGACTAGCATAAATAGCGGAGAAATTCCAAGAGTAGGAGTTGGGGAGTACCTTGACCGTCATGTGGATACCTTGAGCCGTTACTGTGAGGTTCTCCAGCTTCAGAGCGTCCTCCATCCACATCACCACTACCCCCCCCCCCGTAAGGCCATTTGCTGGTGATTAGATTTCAGCATCGAACCTTTGTTCCTTAGTGAGGCTTTTGTGCTCATTCATCTTAGTTTCAAGGAGCACAAGCATTGATGGTTTATGTGCTTTGACCATTGTGTCACATTGGTGCCTGAAGGTTGCACTATTGGCTCCCTTTGCATTCAAAATGATGAAGTTCATCATCAGTGATAATGGTGTTTCCTGCTCCTGTATGCCTTTCCCCTTCTTCTGTTTGCTCCCCTGAGGTTGTGTTCCCATTGGGCTCAGCTCCACTGTTGTCGGCGATGTTGTGATCTCATTCCTTATGCTCAGTGTGCATTCTTTCGTTGTCTGTGGGCATAGTGCAATTATCACACTGTTGTAGGGGTCCTCGAACTCTTTGAAGAATGGTTTCTCTAAGATGCATGTTTTTGTGTTTTGTTCTCCAAGCATGCTCAGAATATCTTCATGTTCCTGGTTGTTTCTTTTGAGCATTTCTAGGATTGAGTGTCCCCCTTCATTTTGGTCTTGGGTCACAACCGCTGGTGGTTGCGAGTAGATTGCATTCAGGATGTCCTGTGGTATCCTGGGAATAAACGTGGGGCTTTGAGAGCTGGTCAGGTATGGGTGGGAAGGAAAGTAAGGTAGCGACTGAAAAGTGTGCCCCATTATGACATTAAGCTCCTCCATTGACATCGTATTGATATTCCCCCATCGTTGTGTCTCTCTCAGTGACTTCATCCAAATTTGGTTCCCCAGACCAGCTATAGCCTAGTCCACTCCCTCATTGATTGTCTGGGCTAGGTACGCCGGGTCCTGTAGAATTAGCATAATCGATTGCCCTAATATCATGACCTTAAAGGTCAGTTGCTTATCTTGCAGTTCCATCTCTAACCAGGAGGAAGGCTTGTGGCCTGGGACTAGCGGGGCTGAAGTAAAGATCAGTGGTTCGGTGGTGGGGGGATTGGGATCCATAGCTTTGAGTTTTTTTAGAGTATGTTCTGGGAAATGTTCCTTTGCTCACTCTCTTTATCCATGGCTGGAGTGGTGGCAGAGGAGTTTTTTTATGCAACACCTAGTGTCAAATCACCGCTATGATGATGATTTTCATGGGAAGCGGTACCGACGCCCCTTGCGATCTCCGGAGAAACTGCTGGGGTCTTAATTATTTGGGTCCCATTGGTAATTAAGTTAGCTTGGCTGGCAGTAACAAAAGGAATTTTTGACTTACTTTGATTTTTTTTCAGTTTCATTCCTTGGAGAAGTGGGAAGGGGATTAGTGGCATTTAAGGAACAGTTAGGTGAGGAGTTAATGGGAGGAGTAAAGGAGGGGGTTGATTTATTACTATAATTAATGATTATGAATTTTTTGTTTTTTTTTCTTGATTAATTATCTGATCGCCTCCTAAGGGGGTAGCCGAGGTGCCGGTGGCGGAGGACGTACCTGGGTGGCGATCCTGTTCTTTTACCTGGTGTGGCCTTTGCCTCACGTTGGGTTTGGTTTCCCCCGCTCTACGAGGGATCTGGGATTCAGTCTTCTTCTTTCTTTTTGGGAAGGAGACAATTTCCCATTCGCTAGCTTGTGGCTCTACTTCGCTTGTTACAGATGTGGTTGTCATTTCATTTGTATTGGTAGGATTGATTGAGGTGAGTGTGGTACAGGTCCTGAGTGTATGACCTATCCTTCCGCATTTTACGCACATGACCCATTCACCCTCATAAACTCTCTTTTGTTTGTGGCTTCAAATTGGTACCTCCATTTTGACTAGCTCCTCCAATGGTACTTGGACGCATATCCTCGCATAGCATCCTCTGAGGATTGCCGAAGTTCAAGTATCAATATTTAGCAAGGCTCCCAGTCGTTGTCCAACTTTTTATAGGATTGTTTTGTCATAGAATTTTGTTGGGAGTTGCGGTAGCCTTGCCCAAATCACAGTGTGGGTTATGGTTGATTGTTGTGGGGTGAAGTTCGGTTCCCATCTTCTCACTGATAGGAACTGTCTCACTACGAACCATGGCCCTTCGTGGAGGACTTTACTCATGCTCTGGACCTGTGAAAATTTTGCTATGTGGTAGTCACTTCTGAGATCTATTAAAATCAGCGGTTCAGCCACCTTCCATAGGTCTGTTAGTTTATTTTTCAGATAGCCATGGGATAGGCGTTTACCAAAAGCTTTTACTATCACGGAGAGGCACCAAGGTTGATATAACCTGAGTTTATCTTCCTAAGTCAATGGGATTGCTCCCTGCACACATTGGTTTTCTTTCATCGTAGCGTCATGTTCTTTGAACATGTTGTAGGATTGATTCAGAGAACTGTTTCTATCAAGTAATGCATCTTTGAAGGATTGAGTTTTGTATTCGTCCTCCATCTGGTGGTTGTTTGTATCTGGTTGTTCCGGCGGTTCTGGTGGTCTTTGGGTCGGTGGGGTCGCGTGAGATTTGGAAGGCTTGGTCATCCCACTCTTGATGCGTTAGAAAGCATTT
>JAJOOO010014061.1:0-16297 GCA_029582685.1 Solanum piurae | reverse complement strand
TCATACGAACTCGGAATTTAGCAAACTCGACGGCGTTGGAAAGATCGTTCCACAAGCTTCACAACCATAACTGGAACTACTCCTAACTCATCCTGAGCTGGAAGTTATGACTGCTCAAAGTTGGCCAAAAACCACTGATTTCTACACTTAGCCAAAATTTCCAGATTTTTTAAATCCTTTCCAAAAATGAAAATTTCAAATTCTAAGCCTCTTCTTAGCTATTTCAAATTGTCGGATGTTACAATATTACTTGTGAAACATATACTCCCAACAAATTTTGCAGGTAAAGTTGGCATTATTTTGCTCAAAATTAGTTGTTGCGATATTACCTAGGGAAAAATATCCAAAAGAACATTATCTATAGGCAAATCCCTAGGTATCTTAAAAAAAAAATATTAAAAATTCCTTTTTAATCTATAGAAAAATCCCCAAGTTGCCTGAAAAATTATTTAGAAATTGTTTTGCTATGATTTTACTTAGGGATTTATTCTTGGGAATTTACCTAGCATTTTGTTACCTTGGGAAATAATTGGAGATTTAGGAACGATTAAAGTAATTATCCTTTAGATGGTTGGATTCTTTTACACTGTCATTTTTTGGATTATAAGACACTTAGTTAAATCTTTAAGAATTGTAAAGTGATAAATAAGACCAATTATTCTAATTCATTTTCCTTCTCTCTAGTTCACTTATCTAAACCCACTAGCTAGAATTTCTCTCAAAGCCAAAGATGGAAACAATCAGACTTTCCCGTGTAGCGGACTCTAAGCGCATGCAAAGCTCATCTCAATGGTCATGTCAAATCTCTCCTAGTGGACTTCAATCTTCTCTTTAAGCAGATTTTCATGAAGTACAATAGAGGACTACCGAGAAGATTTGCTTGTCAATCTACCAAGAAATCAATGTTAATCTGCAAATTTCAAGCTCTATGAGGTTAATATGTAAATTTCCAATTACTGAATGAGTTTGGACAAATATCGTGTGAAATTTAACAGGATTTTCATAATTTATTTCCGATCAAATCTCTCAAATAAATTCTCTTAATGAGTTTGGACAAATATCGTGTGAAATTTAACAGGATTTTCATAATTTATTTCCGATCAAATCTCTCAAATAAATTCTCTTAGAGGTTTGTTGATTCACATATTCCTTGTTTTAGTTCACTACTAAATTAGTGTGTTTATGTATACTTTGTGCATACTATTTTAGTTGAAATCGAGCGAATTAATCCATTTAAAATTAGGTTGTGAGTTTGAGTTGTTTTCATTGACTCTATTTCTTCTTAGGTGCTTATCATGTTGTTAGTTTTTTTCGTTTATGATGACGGTGATTGGATCAGCATTAGAAACTTCTTCTAATATGTGTTGAGGATGTTCTAGTGTAGAATTCAATTCAACATCAATTGGTTGTTGAACAACTTTGACATCATTTTTGTACGCCACATCTAACACATTACCAATTGTAATCCTTCCCACATGATTAGTCTTTATAACAACCCATCAATCGGCCTTATCTCAACGTAACGAATATGAAGCGTAATACACTTGCTTAGATTTTTGTGCAATGATAAAAAGCTCATAACTTTTGTATTATCTAGTGTGCTTTACTTTAATTATATTATGTTGGTTGTCCACCCTCGTGCCTCTATGTGATGGGTTAAACCACTTATACTGAAATAGTACTATATTTTTTTACGTCAACCTGAATATCTTACTTCAATAGTCTCATGAATGACACCATAACATTCCATAGTTTGACCATTATCGCCAACATTTGAACACACACTGCTATTGTTAGTTTTCTTATACCTAGAAACTTTTTCAAATTGAAACTTAAACCTATTCACACAATACTTTCTCATAGTATGAATTTGAGAATCAGGGTCAAATGCAACTTCTCTGACTAATTGCAAATGTTTGAAATTTGAATATTCATCATAAACCTAAATATTTTTATTCAAAATAATACAATTTAGAATAAAATGAATACATTATAATTAATGATTCAATATAATCTTTGATACGTACATATTCTTTCAGCCATTTGAAAAACCTCATTTTGTCACGTTCTGATCCTACACCCTAGACATGGCGAACATTCAAAAATTGTTGTTGGTCCCCGAGCGAATCCTTGACCTGCCTGACTACTTAGTGGAAGACTAAACACATGCGCAAAAAAGCTTAAATTAAGAAACTTTACTAAAATAAGTGAGTCTTGTAAGCTATACGAAAATTACTGAATATAATAATAGAATTACTCAAACATATGAAAAGAAGAATTGAATCAACTCTCTATGAAGTTGTAACACCCTTAGTTACTAACCAAGAGTCGATTGTCGATACACCATTGCTTTAATTACTGCAGTATGTTTTACTCTTATTTTGGGAACTTGAAATGTTGTGATATTTGCAAACTTGCTTAACATAAATTGTGATCGTAATTTAAGGGATTGTATGGGGGTATTTGCATAATATTCTAGTTGGAATTATATATAACTTGAAAGGGAGGTGAGGTATATACATATTGGTATATATGTATACTTTTGGGCAGCACACCTTTTACTTTTGGGCAGCCAACCTTTGACCTTTGGTTGTATCTAGTAAGTGATAAATATCACTTTTATAACATATAACTAGGTAAATTACCCGTGCTTCGCATGAGACTGGACTATTTTATTAAGCTTATATATGATCATTCAGTAATATTCGTATTTTCGATACATACACTATACTGTCAAGTACATTTTGTCTTAAGGTAAAGCACTCCTTCAAAATCTTAAAGTGCTATATTTTTTAAATTTTCGTCTTTGTTATACAAAAAATATGAGTCATAGAGAGATATTGAAGTATAAGAAAATCTCCATGGAAATAGTTGGTCAAAAGTAATCAAAATTTCTAAATTCTAAAAAGATATACAGAGCAACATCGACGGTAAAGAAGAGACAACAAAGTCTTGAACAACAACACTCCGAAGTAAAGTGGAACATCACGTCCATACAAGAACATAATTAACTAAATTCAGCTGAAGGACCTTCGACTCCTTTCTTATGAACCTCCATCAATCTCTTTTTTTATTATAGTATGATGTATCATGTAAATATTAAAACTAACCCTAAAATTATTAGTATCATAAATATTTTTCCTCATTGTCTTAGAATAGTCATTACTATTGCTTAGATTTCATATCACCGGCCCCAACTTATTTGGAATTGAACCATAGTTATTGTTATGGTTATAGTATGTAGTTACAAAGAATTAATGCAATTATAAACCAAGTAGTAGGTGGCATCTGAATGGAACTGTTCACAATTGAATATTCTAAACCAAAATTTTGACACATAACATATTAAAATCTGACAGCATAATTTTGTGAGCTCTTAAACTCACAAATATCCACAAATAATAATAAAGACGACCTTACTTTCCTAACAATAAGGAAGAAAAAGGCATGTTGCTTAACAGATTTTTCAAAGGTTGTATCCAAGTTTACAGTTCACAAATTTAATTGAAAGAAGCCAAAAGAAAGAGTTATTGCTTCTTTATAAAAAAAAATGAAAAACTTTATCAAAAGAAAGAGTTATCACTATAGAAAAATTATCTTTCACGACAATTAATAGTTCAATTGTCGCTAAATAAGTATTTTTAGAGGCAATTGGTACTCTCTGTAAATGTCCCTAAAGTCTATAGCACAATTGAATCTAATGAGAATTATTTAATGTCGGTAAAGTCTATAGAACTCTTCGTTAATGTGCATATTTACTGTCGATAAAAACTACTTTTGTTATAGTGTATTTTGGACATTTGTTAGGTTCAAGAAAACTTGATCTCTTATTATGCCCAAAAATAAGAGACGGAGAAATATGGCAAATTAGTTAACTTGCGATAAAAGAAGTGGACTAATTGTCTCTATACTAATATTCTAGGAAGAGTGCAATGACATATAAAATAATATACTAATTGTGGCAAGCAAGAGAACAATCTTTTTGGTTCTTTTAACAAACTTCATCATTAGTTTCGTATTAGTTATCATATATTTGTTGTTATGTGCTATCAAATATAACACAAACCCACAAATAATTTTCCTAAAAAGTATATGAAGAAACATGTAAAAAGGGACAAAATAGAAGATAAATTTTTAAACATCCTCACTGGAATTTTTAACAGAGTTCAAAAAAATTCACCAAAATAACAAAAAGAAATTGCAATAGATACATGAATCACTATGACTTACAGTAAAAGATTAAGCTTCATGAAATAGGAGGAAGAAAACTTTGAGGAATGAAAAACACTTTATAAGAAGTTTAATTAATGTATTTGAATTCAACTCCCCTGTAGCCAAAAAAACCTACAAATAATAGTGGGCAGAAATAAAAAATTTATTTACTAAAGAATCAAATGTAATGAATTCAACCATTTCAATAGTGTTACGAGTTATGGACTGAGATGTGAAAAAGTAGTAATGTCGCATTGCAATTGAAATCAATTTTCTTTGTTTATATGAACAAACATGTAGAAAGGGACAAAAGAGAAGTTCAATTTTCAATCATCCTTGCTGAAATTTTTAACATAATTAAAAAAGGTCATCAAAATAGCAAAAAGAAATTGTCATAGTTACATGAATCACTATGACTTATAGTAAAGATCAAGCTCTGTAAAAAAGGAGGAAGAAAACTTTGAAAATGAAACAAACTTCATGAAAAACTTAATTAATGTATTTGAATTCGACTACCCTAGAGAGGAAAAAAACCTATGAATAATAGTGACAAGAAATTTCTCTATTTATAGACTGTAGAGTAGTGTGAACAAATCCTTATTATGCCTTATCGAAAAGTCACAACTCTTTGGAGAAGATACAATTCTTCGAAAAGGTCACAACCTTTCATAAAAGTCACAATTTTTCATAAAAGTCTCAACTCTTCATAAAAGTCACAATTTTTCATAAAAGACGCAACTTTTCATATAAGTCACAACTTTTCATGAACATGGAATACTAGTTTTGGAAATAAATAAATTAAAAGAGAATTCAGGTTTGTGGTGGCGCCACGTAGGCGGGCTTAGGGTTCTCTTTTATATAAATATATGATATATGATTTCACACCTCCTCTATAAGAATTTGTGTCCTTTAACTCTAAGAAACCTATAGAACTTTCTCTAACAATATT
Source organism: Solanum piurae (assembly GCA_029582685.1). Classification (NCBI taxonomy): domain Eukaryota; kingdom Viridiplantae; phylum Streptophyta; class Magnoliopsida; order Solanales; family Solanaceae; genus Solanum; species Solanum piurae. Next base: position 11,136 of record JAJOOO010014061.1, on the reverse strand, counting down.
ACTCACAAAATTTCAAGAAAATCTTGGTCCGTTTGGCTGAAATTTGAGATACACCCTTCTCTTTGGTGAGTAGGTGAAATCTGTTTTTGAGCTAAGTAGTGTTTAGTAATTATGGAATATCTCGTTCTCTAGAATTCATTTTTCGGTGAATAAATATGATTTGGAAAGCTATTTCTTATACCTACAACTTTTATGTTTATGTAAAACTCTAATTAAGCTGTTATGGATTCGAAATATGGGATGCAACATAGGACAAGTTCTGTCAAGATTTCAGATTTAGAAATCCTGTATGAACAACTGTTAGTGTTTCAATGATATCTTTTTTTACAAAATATAGTTTGTGGTGATTCTTGATTATTTGCAACCTTCAGAGATGTACTTACATCTTTCATGAAGGATATACAGTCCAGTTTTGCCGTTTTCCTTTTCAAATCTAAGTTGCGACATGAGGTACTAGGCTGGCCAGAATTACTGTTTTGGGAGTATAGTCGTATTTGTACAGGCTAAGCTTACTTGTGATGATAATCTTATTTTACATCAACATTATTGAGCTAATAGGAATTAAAGAAGTTATTTAATTTTATTTTAAGGTTGTATATACTCGTGAACAAGTTGAGGACCTTGATACGTTGGTTGGTCTACGATTTGAACTCTTGAAGTTGTGTTGGACTGTTTCTAAGCTAAGAACTGAGGTTTGTGTATAAACTTGTACTTGTACTATTTTTACCTGCTGGTATATCTGAAAGTTTATCTTGGTACCTTGGTTACCTCTTGTCACTTTGCATTGTCGTGTTGGGATCCTTTAAGACATTAAAGACACTTGTGTAACTCGCCCACTTGTACTGATTGTTTGATCACTTGGCTGTGACTTTGTCACTATTGGCATGCCTCTTGATTCGGATCATTTTCCATCTTGACTCTGGATTTTTAGTCCGTCTTAAGAATGGAAGTTGTCCATCTCAAGTACGAACTAGAAAGCCATTTTTAAATGGTTCTTGGTTCTCTTGATTATTGGGCTTTGACCCTTCTTGATACAGGGCGTTGGCCCTTCTTGATACTTGATTGTGCTTGGTGAGATGACATGACGTATATATTGGGCGAGCCTTGTTATTGAATCTCTTGGAAAATGGTGCTATGAGCGTTCTTGACATTTGGAGCTTTAAATATCGAACTTGATACTCTTTATTTATTGTTTACTTGATTTATTTATTATGTTCAATTGTACTGCCCATAACTTGAGAAAGGTAGCTTGGTGAATCTGAGAACTCCGAACCTATAGTTTTTGCACCACTAAGTTATATGCTTAGCGATAGTTGTTTCTATCGTAGGGAATGTTCAAGAGGATGCATGAAGCTGGACATTGGACATGGAGATTTTGAGAGCCTTAAGGAAGATCACATTTGCATATAGGCATCTATATTTTGTATAAACCTTGGGACTTCTACATGATCTATATGTTGTATATTTACATGAAATTTTGAGGGATAATTTGATCATGTCACCAGGGGTTGTAATATAAGTATGGCTATATGTTTTGTTGTTTTTGGGGTGTGTAAACCCAAGTCTTGTAATACACTAAATTTACTATTTGTTTTGAATGTTTTGTGTGAAGCATGAACCGGAAAATTTTGGTACTCGGAAGTTGGTAATATTCTTTTATATTATTTTAAGCGTGAGGATGAAATATGCAGAAAAACCTAGTAAGTTATTTGCTTAGATTATTTTGGAAGGGTTCATTCGCCATAAGATAAAATTCTACCTAGTTTCAATTTGGCATCAAATTAATGTGTAAATGGGCAGGCTTCACTTCTTTAACTATTTTTTTATGAACCTAATTCCTCTACTAGATTAAAATCAATATGCCCTTCATTAATCTCTTTTAAATGTCGCAAGTATTAAATTAGATTTGGGGTTTAAGTGGTAGTATCCCTCCGAAAGGGTCGCTACAAAAGCCTCTACTAATTGAGAATAAGTGTCGGGATAAGATGCAGAACTACCTTAAAAGCCCTACAAAAACAGTAACGCTTGATGTAATGACCCTCAGGGTAATTTTTATGCTTTCGGCATGCTCTTACTATTTCACCATTCCTGTAGCTTCTTTATAGATTTTGTGCAATGCTGGGTTTGGTGACATGCTTCTTGAGGCGTTTGATTGAGTTTGGTGCTACTTTTTGAGTTTTGAAGGCTTAATGTTTGAAAGAGTTGACTTTAGTCAGCATCCAGAGACTGCAACATCAAATCAAAATTCTTTCGGTTTCATCAGTTCCAAACGGTCGATTTGATCTAGTGTGATGATCATTTAAGGTTTTGAGGCTTCCGTTTGGACTTGGTGAGATTATGTGTTTTAGCTTTTGAGTTTTCTTTAATATTTAACTTCGGTCAACTTTATAGTAAATGTGTTCGGAATCGAGTTTCGTTAAAGCGATTATCTCTGGAACGCCGAGGTTGGTGTAGAACGACTTTTGGTTCAGTTCCCAAGGCAGCCATGATGATTTAGTAGCATTTAGCATTTTTGTTTGGTATTTCTTTGTAAGTGTTGACTTTGGTCAACATTTTGACAGAAAAACTCTACTGTTTGTCTCATCAATTTCTTTAAGTCTGGAATACCGTTTCTAGTCTAGTAGCATATTTGCTTAACGTTGATGGGGTTCCAAACGAGTTTTGAACACCAACGGAGAATTTGATAACCTTGGTAGACTTCTCATGTAGTACTGCTGGGGCAATACTGATTTCATCTTTGCGATCATGGGCCCTTAGCCGCATTAGCAGAGACAATCCCCCCTAACCTTCGCATTTGCAAGGCCTTGACCGCGTTCGTGCAGGGTCTCCTCCTCAAGCCTGTGCATTCGCGGGTATGCTACTGCATTTACGAAGGGTTACTCGCCCTAACCCTAACATTCGCGGGTCTCTCGCTGATTTTGTGGAGGATCAACTTTGTTGACCTCCGCGTTCGTCAGGAAGCCTACGCCTTCGTGAAGGGCAATTTTACGTGGCACTTCACTCTTTTAAAGACAAATTCAACATGCATAGTCTCTTTTTCAATTCAGCTTATTGGCAATTTTGAGGGTGATTCTTGTCAGAATTGAGTGGTTTTTTGTGGTTTGCATTGGGAAAGTTCGTGGGCACGTTTCAGTTTCAATCAATCTTCTGTTTCCCCTTGGTAATTCCCACCAATTTCCCTTTTGATCACTATTTTGACACTAAAAGCTAAAAATATGAATGGGCTGGTTTGGATTTATTAAACCTAAAATTGTGTCCATTTTCGGGCCACAACATCCTTGAAGGTTGGAACCTGGTGATGGAGTTGATTTTTTTACTCCATGCACGAGTCCCACTTTTGCATTTTCTGGTTCTCCAATTTCGAGTTCTTTATCTAAATTTGGTTTTGTTGTGCTTGTTTTTGCGTTCCCTTGTCGATGTTGGTAGTGTTAACACCATAGAATAAGCTGATTTTGTTTATCGACACTTATAATTAATCGTGATCCTCGTAGGCAAAGAAATCCAAAAGGAAGGTAATTAACCAAGCATGCAACACAAAGAATGAAAAGAGATATGTTCTCTTAATCAAGGGAATCTAGATTCGCACAACCTACCAATGGTGTAATCAAGCCTATCTTGACTCATAACAAAATCTGAAGATCAGCAATCCTATCCAAGAATCACGCAAAGCTATCAATAGAAGGAAGGAATGATAATCGAGTCGAGAATCGAGAAGATCATCACAAGAAGGAAGTAAAGTGATTTTACCATGCACATATCTAATATGGACATGGATCAGCAAATCCCCTCAATCAAGGAAATCCCTCAATATCCTTGATTGAGAAATACCCTTGGATTTTCCTTTCAAGAGCATAAACCTTTCTATATAAACCTCCCTTAGCCTTAGTTGTGAAGTACCTACTTCACTTGAACTTGTACAGTTGTCTTATGTTGTATTTCATAATAGCAATGTATTCTCGTGAGTATACAACTGAAAAAAGTAAAGAGAAAGAAAAATCAAAGTGTAGGTTATACAAGTAGAGGTTGTGTCAAAGTAGAAGTTCTATTTGCATATCAGATAGAGCTCGAAGTAGAAAAACTTTGTACCACCGAAATTCTCAACAAAGCTCCTAAGGAAACCCTTGAAACCAGTGGCACTTGTTGAAAATTCTTAAACTCAAAAGTACCTGTAAAATTAAACACCCAGTTTGCAAAAAAATCATCAAGAGTATTCCCTTCCCTTTAGGAATGTTGTACTCGTACTAATATAGAACTCCTCATCATATTAATAGAGTTGACCTCTATTGCCATACTCCAAGGTGTTTCCCAAACTCCATTGATAATATTCACCAATGCTAAAGAGTCAGATTCCATTATGATATGGGAGAAATGATTCTCTAAGCTTGTGGTTGTGTTGAAGATTAGAAAGAAGGGTTGCTTGGGAATACTAATTCCCTAGAGGTCTTTCTAATAGATTAGGTGTTTGATAAAATATTCATAGGAGGTCATTTCTGTATTGAATTGGTTGGTTTTTTTTCCCTTTCTTGTGTTTACCCTTCTATCTTATTTTCTTTCTTTTACTTTATTTTTGTTATTCTTAATTTTGTCGTTAGAATTGTATTAATTGCTCTCAAAGCCAAATCAGATTGTTTCTACAAATCTAGTCTTGGGAGTTCGATAAATAAAACAATCTGCCCATTTGAGAGAAGGGTAGAGCAATGCTCGAGACTGGTTGTTGATCTCCAGAAGAGTCATTATAAGGATGCCACAAGTGTAAAATGGTTTTCCCCCAAGGAGCGGTAATACAGGCTACTCAATTAAGGAATTGCCTTGGTTGTGATGATGCAATATCGACTTAGGTCACGTTGGGGATTCCCAAACTTTTTCATGCCAAAACAAGCATCTCTCAGATTCAGACTCAACCACATGTCATTGTCTCGTTTGTCCTTTTGTTAGATGCGGTTTACCCCCGTATAATTACTCAGAGCATAAAATAATTCAACTTAGTAGGAAGGCAGGCAATTCACAGAGAACCACACAAACCCTTGTTTACTTCACTTTATCTTACTACAACTTCATGTTTCATTGACCTCATCAATAAACAGGGCAGGTCAACTCATGGAACATTAAAATGAAAAATAGCAGGATCATCGTACTGCCCTCTATATATACACATCAAAGCATACATAACAACACAATGGAATCCCCATAAGTAACTAAATTAAGCTCAAGTTAACTGATAAAGAACATTTTGAGGATCGAACTACCCACTACAATAGCTCGAAGAGACCACGACAATCTCTTGACAGCATTTCCATTCTTGGTTAGGTTTCAGAACAATTGGCTTTTCAAAGTTTGTGGAATCTACTAACATTATAATCTTGTAATCCTCCATACCAAAATCAGGGAGAGCCTTGGATACTTTGTCCCATGGATTCCAAAGAACTGTCAGCCAAAATGATTTATCAATTTTAAAAGATACAAAAATAAATAACTAGTGAGTGTATGGATTGTACAGACCTGTATCTTGTAGACTTTCCCTTATGCAGAACAAAGGTTCTTTTTTCCCCATGGTCTATGATGGCAATTTTTGGAGGTGTACTTAAGTAAACACGATGGACCTGACACGGTTAACAATATTCAGCAACAAGAAATCTTTACAATTGTTTGTCTGGGGAAAAGGAAAAACTAAACTTCTCCATACAAGATAAACTAACAATTGAAACTCAAATTTCCAGAATTCACAATAAGGAAGTTTAACCTGAAGCCTTGTCAAGTATTAACTAGTTAGACACAGAAGAATACCTCCCCATCAAATGTAATAGCATCAGCTTGCTCAGTAAATCTCTCTCGCTATAGCAAACAATCTATGTAGTCAAGTGTCTCTAGTCCTTCAACCCGCACCTCACTACAGATCAACCTAATAAATCAATCTATACAGGAAGATAGCTCAACATAGTCAAATGTTAGCACTACTACAAAGGTCTCTTCCCATCGTGTATTGGTGGAATATTTTTGTAATAGAATATGATTTTCCCACTCAATTCTCACCGAACTAGCTCATTGAGAAAATGCATGGTAAGAAACACATCTGACTGAAATAGTGAGAACCTTCCAAAAATTTTTGTGTGAAAGAGGTGCTTTTTATTCTTTTTTCACTGATGATTCAATCAAAATATTAGTGGGAGTAGCTATTGAACATTTTTTAGGGGGGGAAATAGTGATTTTTTAGTAGTGTAGAGAACAATTTTTTTAGGCTCAGCTGTAATGATTATATGCATAGACAAGCATAAGGCTGAGACCTGATATCAGATACTGACAAGTAGTTGCGTAGACCAAATATAAAGGAAAGGGAATTGTTATTAGTATTCTTCACAGATGGTATCAATGTTAGCCTTCCAGGACCCAGCGATACATGTAGCCGGAGCTCAAAACTGCATGAGACCACCTTAAATGTGGTGAGCCTCTTAAAAAGATTGATTATTTACCAACGACATCATGAACCTAAGCATACCTACTAGGGAATGTTTTGAAATCTTTCCGAATGGGCTGAAAGATGAGGTCAACTGATGACTGGCTTGTAATATTAAATACTTTAATGTATATCAGGATCTTGAACACGATAATCTTACATAGAGATCGTTAGGGGCACATACCTGATGAGGAAGACATCATCACATAGAGAAGCGGAAGTGTTAGTCGTAAATTGGTTTCTACCTCCTTGCCCTAGCTTTATGTTACCACAACCGTCAGCGATGGAATTATGTAGAGAATATGTGGTTAACCCTAATGGGTGGAGGGAGGACCAATTTATAGAGGTTAAGACTTAATCTGGTACGTCCATCAAATAACAAATGTACGGACGAGATCTATTATTCATTAAATATTATTTATGGTATTACTTGGGCTACAAGTAAATTTGGGCCATAAGTAAGAAATAATTAATAATAATTCTTACATTCTCCCACTTGGCCCAATGACCATATAACATTAATATTTCATAAACATTAGTTGCGCGTATAATAAATCTCTTCTATAATGTCCATCATAAATACCACAATATAACAAACTACTAATGCGAGTTATGACGGTTGTACATAAATTTTAAGCTACATATTTCCTTCCATATACTACTACATTAACAACTTATCATACTAGGTTCATAAGCTATAAAAACATATAACATTATGGTCCACAATAATGTCTCATAGAGACTTATCTTGTAATATCTCAAAACAATAATGTATACACCATTATGAGAAACAAGAAATTCATCAATGTATATCAGGAACACATAATTGAGCTCAGAGTGTAAAAACATCATAAATGTATCAATCATAACTACAACCAAGACCCATTCTTTGAACATGTTTTGGTTGTAATCCTTTCGTTAACGGATCTGCAATCATGAGATCAGTTCTAATATTCTCAAGTAACACTCTTTGTTTCTGAACTTCTTCCTTAACAGTAAAGTACTTTAATTCCATATGTTTGACACATTTGGAGTACTTATCGTTCTTGGAGAAGAATACTATTGCAGCATTATCACAATAAATTTCAACGGCTTGGTAATGGTGTCGACAACCCCAAGCCCTGAAATGAAGTTCCGCAGCCATAATGCATGAATTGAGGCTTCATAACATGCCACAAACTTTTTTTGCAGTTTTTTTCACTAATCAATTCCAAGATTAGTTTGATATCTTCCTAGCATTCCGACTGCAAAACTAATATCTGGTCTTGTGCAAGTTTGAACATATATCAAACTTCCAACTATAGAAGATGAAGGAATTGATTTCATTTCCTTTCGTTCTACATCATTCTTTGGGCATTGCATGAGATTAAATTTGTCCCATTTTTTTTTCATGAATAGGAACTATTTATGCTGAACAATTGTTCATGTTAAATCTCTCTAGAAATCTTTCGATATAGCCTTTTTAGACAGTACCAATAATCCATGTGATCTATCACGGAATATTTCTATCCCTATCACATAGGATGTCTCACCCATATCTTTCATTTCAAAGTTCATAGAGAGAAAGTCATTCGTCTCACGCAATTATGCCTAAATCATTAGCAGCAAGTAAAATGTCATCAACATATATGATAAAAATATAAACTTACTCCCACTGATCTTTTGGTGTATACACCGATCAACGGTAATCTCCTAAAATCCAAAAGATGTTATGGTATCATTAAACTTTATATACCATTGTCGTGAGTCATGTTGGAGTCCATTTATTGACTTCTTTAGCTCACACACTATTTGATCTTTTCCTTTAATTTCGAAACCCTATGGTTGGTCCATATAAACATCCTCCTTGAGGTCTCCATTAAGAAAGACAATTTTCACATCCATTTGATGCAACTCTAAATCATAATGAGCTACCAAAGCAAAATCAATTATTAATGAGTCTTTCTTTGAGACCGGTGAAAAGGTCTCTTTATAATCAATGCCTCTTTTTTTGAGTGTATCCCTTGGCAACAAGTCTGGCTTTATGTCGTTCAATATTACCATTAGAATCGCGTTTGGTCTTGAAGACTCATCTACACCCGATTCTTTTAGAATTTTCTGGTAATTGAACAAGATCCCATACTTTGTTGTATTCCATGGATTTTAACTCTTCATTCATGGCATCAATCCATTTATCAGACTCAGTGCTTTTTATGGCCTGTGAAAATGAAACCGGATCTTTATTAATTCCAATGTCAAAATCTGACTCTTGTAAATAAATCACATATTCATATGAAATGGCCAATTTTCTTAATGGGATTGTTTGTGGTTCATTTGCGTCAGATACTTGTGAGTTAGTTCCTTCTTGAAGTGTTTCACCCCAAATATTATTCAACATTGTTAAAGTGCTCTTCAACAAGAGGAACAACATTTGTGGTCGGTGCAGAAGTAGGTACATTCATGGGCAATGAAATATTTACCCTTACCTCATTAATTTCCACACTTTATCGTTCAACACTCCCACTAACTTCACCATTCTCAAGAAATTTTACAAATGGACCTGGACATTGTTCTGATTCGTTATACTTTCCATAATATTCACCACCTCTATATGACTTAATGATTTTCACTTTCCTATCTAATTGTCTTTCAGCCTCATTAAGGTACACTTTGAGAGTATCCGCTGCTTGATATTTTTCTTTCAACAAATAAATGAATTCATAACGTGAAAAGTCACCGATAAAGGTGATAAAATATTTTTTTTCTCCACCTAAATATGAAACATCAAAGGGTCCGCAAATATCAGTGTGTATAATTTCAAGAAATTGAGTGCTCCTTATGGCACCTTTCTTAGTATGCTTGGTTTGCTTTCCTTTAATGCAGTCCAAATATATATCAAGATCAATAAATTCAGATTCGGAAGAATCTCATTCTTTACTAGCCTTTTTAATCTTTCTTTGGATACATTACCCAAACATTTATGCCACAACTAAGCAGAACTTTCATTTAGTAAACTACGTCTAATTATTATCGAGTTGCAATCTAGATAAACCATCAATAAGAACACCAGAGCCATTAAAAAATAGTAAATCACCTTCAATTTTAGCCTTCATGCAATTTTCCATGAACAAGAAATTTTTATTAAGATTCGTAGTTTGGATCGTAGTGACTCCCTGCATCATAGTGGATACATGAGTAGTTGCACCAGAATCAAGCCGCCAAATATTATAAGGAACTTCTACTAAATTTTGATTCGAAACATACAAAGGCACTAAATGTACCTTTCTTTTCAAACCAAGCTTTATGTTTCAGACAATCTTTCTGATAGTGTCCTTCCTTTTTACACAAACGACACACATCAACCTTGAGTTCCTTATGAGCATCTTGTGGAACTTTAGCAAGTGCTTTATTTTTCTTAAACTTGTTGGCTTTCACTTTAAGTCCTTTACCAGCTCCTTGACCCATGGGGTTAATGGAATGACCTCCTTGTTTCTTAAGTCTTGACTCCTCTTGAGTAAGCATACTGGACAATTCACTAACATTCCACTTATCCTTAATAGTATTATAGTTAATTTGAAATGGTCCATACTCAAGAGGCAATGAGTTCAGAATAAACTGAACCAATAAGGTGTCATCCACTTTCATCCCCAAGGTTAAAAGTCTTGCTGCAATGCTAGTCATCTCGATGATATGATTTTGCATACTACGCGACCCATCAAACTTCATGGTCGTGAGTTCAGCCATTAGTGTACCAGCGAGAGACTTATCAGCAGAACGAAAACATTCTTCCACAAACTTCAGCTATTCCTTGGCACTTTCTGTTTGTGGAGTAGTACTCTTAATGTTGTTAGCAACAGTCATTCGCATGAACATAAGGCTTAATCTGTTAGAGCGTTCCCATGATTTATGAAAATACTTCTAATCCTCACTGCTCTTATCAGTAATGGCAGTGGATTTGTCATTTAGCAGAGCCAAGTCAAGATCCATCACACCTAAGTGGAACTAGACTTGTTCATGTCATTCAGAGAAGTTCAATCGATTGAACACAGTAACAGACAAAGAATGTGAATGAAGAGGAATAACTGCAAATAGATATACATGCTCACATATAAAAAAATAATGTGAATTTAGTAAAACGATAAAATTACATTGTAATTCTCCTTTGGGTAGATACTACGACACACTATCATAATTTAAATGTCATTTTTTTTTTTTATTTAATAGGCAATTAAATAATTTTAGCCAAACATATACGACATCTTTGGATATACAATATATGTTTGATTGAAAATATTAATTTACCTCATAATTTTTCACTATTCGTAGAATGATAGATTCACCTTTGGGTAAATTTTTAAGTTCTAGCAATAGTGAAAGTCAATTTATCTAATTATTTTTCAATATAGGCATTTAATTAACCTTCATAGATAAATGATAATTTTATGAGTGCATATTTTGCTTAACCATACTAGCTTGGCCACTTTGGTGACGAACAAGCTATATGAATACAAATGCATACATAATCTCATAAAAATTTGTGCATGTGAATAATTTTAAATATTTTAGTTTGGCCACTTTGGTGACTAACAAACTATAGAAACATAATATATGCATCAAGTGATCATAAACATGATATGTGTAGACGTTAATTTCTCTAGTTTGGCCACTTTGGTGACTAACAAACTATATAAATACAAAGCACACAT
>JAJOOO010014060.1:0-27387 GCA_029582685.1 Solanum piurae | reverse complement strand
TGGTTCCAGCTCCAATTTACTTAGAATCATAAACCCCTCAACATACAATAGATTTCAACTCAAAACACAACCAAATCATGTCCCAAACCAACAAGAACTTCAACACAACACAACTACAACTTCAACAACATTAACAACACAACACAACCACAAACTTCATCAAACACAACCAAGCTTTTCTCAATAATAAAATGAGTTTGGTGTGTGGGGGAAAGAATCAACCCAACACTATGAACTCACATACCTAGTAGGGATCACCCCCGACGATATCCACGATGATCTCCTTGCTTGATCTTCCCTTTCTCCTCTTCTTCTCATCTTCACTCAAAACCCTCACTCTCACTCTTTAAAATGGGACAAACTGATCTAAAAATCAGTCCAACACTTAAATATAACCAAAGGAATTGGTTAGGGAAAAGACCAAAATGCCCCTAAAAATTCCGGACGGATTTCCCTGCCAACGGCCCAACTTCCAAAGGGCATAGCTCACTCATACGAACTCGGAATCGATCAAACTCGGTGGCGTTGGAAATATCATTCCACGAACTTCGCAACCATAACTGGAACTACACCTAACTCATAGGTATTTTAAATTTCCGGATGTTACAATAAGTACAAAGAACAAAAAAAAAAAAAAAAGATACACATGAGCAAGACAATTAGGCTTTTTTTTTTTGCTTTTGTCTCTATAATGAAAACTAAAACTAACACACCAAGCTCCAATGCTAACAAAACAACAATTCAACTATAAGAAGAGAGATAGAAAAGTCTTATTATAATTCTAATTACTACAAATAAGTATAAAACTAACACACCAATCTCCGATGCTTCAGTAGTTGAATTCTTGTCTATTAAGTCAATGACTGTATAAGGGGATCTCACAACTTTCACCACAAATTGTGACATTATTTCACCTGTTTAGAGCTCCTACACACACGAATTGTAGGCGTAGTAAATAAAAATCTTCCTGAAGTTAAATTTATAGGACAAAAATTATGGAAACAAGAAAAGTCACATGAAAAATTGAAAGGTCAAATACTATTAAAATAAATGTAATGATTCTTTCATTGTCTTTATAATAAATAACTAACAATTCAAATAATAATTAAAATACTATTATTTAATAATTTATTAATTAAATGTTTAATTTAGCCTAGGAATAAAATGGTAATCTAACTTTTCATCTTTGAAGCTTTTCGCTTTTAGTAATATATGGTATATGATATAATGATATGATATGATACATTTCAAATATTAAAAGTAAAATACTACTTTTAATATTGCTTCTTAGTTTTTTGTCAATATACATTTGTGGTAGAAAAAGATAAATATCATAAAGTAATGTAACATGATAGAATCATGAGTGTAGATATTAAAGTGAGATCATAATTCATGTATATTCGACTATAGTACTAATTTGTTAGTATAATTCTCATTGGATCTTGATTAAGTTAGTGCAGATTCCATATGGCATTATTCATTCATTAATCTTTCAGCTTAGTTTTTTTTCAAAATGAAATGATATATATGACATATTAAAATGACCTTAGAACAGATTATTGTATTGTATTTGAACAGCTTGAGAAACCATTCACCTCTTAGTTTTTTTCTTTTTGGTAATTTTAATTATGTATTTTCAATTATTTTATTACTAGTAAAATTATCCGCGCTTCGCGCTGGAATTTAATATCACGGATTATATAAAATAATACTTAAAACCTATCAGTCACTAAAACTAAAACACTTATTATCTTACATAAAAAGATTAATAATGTAAAGGAAAATGAAAATTATTACATCTCATCATTTATCCTTAATAACATAAGCATAAATTAATGATTGTAAAAATACATATCAGGATCTGTAACATAAGCAATGGTGTCACTGAGCCACTCAACATGAGTAAAGTACACCAATATTTAATTGTGAAGAAGGAGGAGGAGGACAGAAGAGGAGGAGAGAAGAAGAGGAAGAAGAAGAAGAAAAGGGTCAGAATTTTTGTTGTTTTAAAATGAGAGGAAATCCTTCTATTTATAGACAATAAATGGTAGTGTGAACAAATATTTATTGTGCCTTATCCGAAAGGTTACAACTATTTGAAAAAGTTGCAACCATTCAAAATGGTCACAACCTTTCATAAAAGTCACAACTTTTCATAAAAGTCGCAACTCTTCATTAAAGTCGCAACTGTTCGTTTAAGTCGAAAATTTTCATAAAAGTCACAACTTTTCATAAAAGCAGCAAGTTTTCATTAAAGTCGCAAAGTTGCAACCCTTCAAAAAGGGAAGACTAGTTTTGGAAATAAAATAAATTAAAAGGGAATCATGGTTTGTGGTAGCGCCACATAGGCGGATCTAGGATTCTCTTTTATTTATATATATGATATATGATATGATTTTTATATTTTAATATTATTTATATCATTTAAAAAAAATTTATATACTGATCAACATGGAAACTAGTATATATATAGATATCAAAAAATTCAATAGAAGGCTAACACAATGATTTGACAGGAACTTAGTAATAGTAGTGCAGAAATTGGCTAATGGTCACGTAAAAACATGTCGTCTTCATGATATGTTTCACCAGTTCTGCAGAAACTAATGTAGTTAATTAAAAAGAATAATCTGATGAAGCCTAAATTTATTTTATAAATATATGAGCAAATCTGAAGATTCAAAAATTAGAGAAGTCCATAATTCATGAGAGTTACGAAAACCAGGTGACCTATTTGATGTTGTTTAGAAGATTTGACTTCCATTCGATGGCATAAATTTATTTTATAAATATACTGAAAATAGTTTAAAATATACCCTCGTTATACTTTCGGATAAATATACCCCACCGGTTATACTTTTGGCACATATTTACCCTTATAACTAATAGAGGGACGGAGGACAAGGATTAAAAGAACTCATCCAATTTAACCATACCCAATTATAAGCAAATTTGAAGGTGCTGCATACAAGGTGTAAGATGAAAAGTATTATAGAAATTAACAGGGAAAACAATCACCAAATTATGAAACAATGATTTGATAGTGATCCAGAATCCAGCTGATCCAACCATCTGATGCATTTTCGCCTAGCCACACAAAAGACTGTCTGTGATTTTAATTTGCTGCAGTTGGTAAATTCAAACAAATCTTAGTTAGTTTAAGAGCAATTAAGGGAAATCAAGCATCAATTAGAAAGAAAATAAAAAGGAACATATTCTTTTTTAGAAAAAAAAACTGAACATTACCGTTGACTCACAGCTTCCTTATGTTTCCAGAAAAATCCTGTATTGAACATATTGTTTGCACATTAGGGGTGCGTAGATACTCAAAAACAGAACATAAGAGTTTGTTTCTACTTACTTCGTCAATGATGACAATACGGTCGTTTCCTTCATTCTCTTCGACTTCTTGCTTAATTCTCACAGCTGAAGCCTCCAGAGATTTGTTGATGCAGTCAATCAACCTAATCTGTTTCAATGTTGGAATATCTGCAAGGCTAAGGAGGATCTCCTCAAGATTGTTACAATGTTTTATGACAAGTTTTTCAAGCAGGGGAAAGGATTCCTCCGTGGCATCCCACCTTGAGATATCTAACCACACCAGTTTCAAGAACTTAAGCTTATCGAACGTGATATCTTGAAAGTACCACCCTTCTAAATAAGTAAAATCCAGTTCCGTTTTCATAAAATCCACACCTTCTAATTGGAGATACTCCAGGCTTGGTAGTCCCGCAATGAAGGAAATCACACTCTCCAAAAAACAACCGCTCTTAAGAACCAACTTCTTTATATTAGAAGGCAAGTGCAACTCGGACACAAAAGCCTCAATGGTAAGGTGAAGTATTTGAAGCTGGGTATGACTCTCCAATATGAGACAAGTATCTTCTACAAACCCATCCACCATCACAAAAGTGATTCCGAGTTGTTGAAGATTAGGACACCTCCTTAATAACACATCCACCCTATCAACTTCCTTTATCGTAAAGCTAACGTGCCTTAGAATCCTCAAATTTTCCAATTTAGAGGATCCTTCAAAGATCCCCTGCCTATTCTCTTCCAAATCAAATTTAGCATAAGGAATCTCAACATGCCTTAATTTTTCATTTTCCAAAAAAGAAGCTGGTAATAGTACCATAGCAAGACTCTTCACAATTAAAGTTTCTATATGGGGCAGATGAGTTTCTGGATGAAAATAGAAAATTTTTGCCCACACTGAGAGGTACTGAAAGTGATTTGGTGGTTCAAATGTAGCTGTCGACAAATAATGCACTTTATGGGAACTCAAATCCAAGACCTTAAGAAGTCTCAATACACTAACCTGAGAGAAGGGAATCCCATCAAAAGATTTTCCTTGATTGGTCGTAATTAGTGACCTCAAGTGTTGGTGGAAAGACTTCTGTGTTTTGGAGCCCAGAGATGTAGACTTGGAAAGCTTTTCACTGAAACTGAAGCTCACTCGACTTCCCTTCCAATCCAAAGGGACAACATGCCCCTTCACTGCCAGCATAAACTTTTCCTTTCTACTCTCCTCCAAGCAAAAGTGATGCACTACATCATGAACCTGACAGTATTTCACTTTTCCATTGTAACTTTTCATTGAAACCATTACCACATTACTACTAATGAGATCCATCAAGTAATCTTCAGCAGATTCACTATTTTGCACGAATCCTTCCGCAACCCATAGACTTATCAATTTAGACACTTGAATTCTTGCATCCTCCGGAAACATCCCCATATAAAGAAGACAAGGCTTTAAACAATCTGCTAAGTTATCAAAACTCAAATGCATAGTTGCGCGACTATATTCTTCCGACTCACTATCAAGATAATCAAATAAAGCATCCTTAACCTCATTCCACCAAGATTCTTCCGATTTTCTTTTTTTGATTATTCCTGCTACCAAGACAACCACAAGAGGCAATCCTTTGCATTTTTTTGCAATTTCTAGACTCACATATTGTAGTTCAGGTGGGCAACCTTCCTGCTGAAATACTTTTCTCTGCAACAATTGGCAACTCTCTTCTGTTGTGAGGAATGGAAGAGAATAAGGATCAGCATGGTACTTGACTTGCTCACCCACTTTCTCAAGTCGAGTTGTTACTACTATTCTGCTTCTATTTCCAACGTCTGGAAAACAAAACCTTAAGTCATCCCATGCCATACAATCCCACATATCATCCAATACAATGAGATATCTCTTTCCCATTAGACTTTTCCTCAACTCGTCAGCAAGGATGTCATCCTTATCCCCCTTGTCCTTGGACCCGCTAACTTGACTAAAAATCTCTTGTAATAGCGTTCTCCGGTTATATGTTTGGGAAATGATGCACCATGCTCGAACATCAAAATGAGAAACAATGTTATCACTATTGTATACCTTTCTAGCAATTGTTGTTTTCCCTTGTCCCCCCATGCCTACAATTGGGACGACGTCTAGCTCATTTGTACCTCTAATCAGATACTGAATCATTTTTTCTGTGTCATTCCCAAAACCCACTATCTCCTCATCAGTCACTGGATTGCTATGTCGAGTTGGCAAGTGTTTAAATGGTGCTACCACATAGCAAGGCTTAAGAGCAACGTCTGCTGACCACATCTCAGTCACCTCCGCATTAATTTTCTTGATCTCTTTTAAGATTGAAGGAAGTGAGCAAAAAATATGCAAAAAAACATTATACTGAGAAAGAATAGAGTCAATGGCAACCTCAGATTCATATGCCAAACTGATGGTACGTCTATGAAGAACTTTAGGAATTTTATGTTCATGGTGCACCTTTGCGACATCTCTGAAAATGGATGATAAAGATGACAGGTCCTTCTCTAAAATGGATATATGAGTTGATAGCTCTTTCTCCAAATTACCAAAAAGAGGTTTCATCAAGAAATTTAAATCAGATTTAGATTTGGACATCTCATTCAGCTTCCTTAAAAGAGAATCCAGAAAGCTCAATTCACAAAAGGTGGAGAACTGAGATGGAGTATATTTCAAGGATTTGTAGTAAGTCTCCACTTGTGCCTTCAAATCTTTAGTTTTATCCAATATCTGTATCGAGCAAAGACTTACTTTGCTAGTATCATCTTTGTTTATAGAGCTAGGAAGAAGTTTTTCCATGACATATAGAACATCACCTGCTATAGCTTCAACTTTTTCCATAACCTCATTCAACCAGTTACCATTAATAACATGATTTGACACATCAGCATCAAGGAAGACCAACAAGAACTCTATTGCCACATCAATATTTTGAGCAGAGACATCATCAGGAAAGTTCTCGAGCATTTCTTTTCTGAGATACATCAACAGTTTGTGGAGATGATGAGAAAATCCTTTCGGTAATTTCTTGTCCTTGAAAGTTCTTGAATGAGTAAACTTTGAAGCCTTTAATTCATTGAAAAAAATCTTCTTCATTTCCAGCTCCACTAACACAATCAAGAATAATAGATAAGGAGGTGTATTAAAGATATCATTATACTCAACCCCATCCCTATCGTCATCAATATCATATACAGCATCAGAAAAAGCAAGACAAAAATGTCCCACATTGTTAGCCATGAACTGAATTCGAGTATCCAAACATTCCAGCTTCTCATGGTTGACGTAACCATTTATCTCTGTGGCATATAAGTATGTCAAAAATCTCAGTTTCTTTTGAACAACTTTCAGTTCCTTTAAAAATCTGTGTATTTCATGGTTTTCTTCAGGAGGGTCAAACCTATCACTTTCCAGGTAGAGTATCAGTACATCATTTAGATTCTTTTCGAGGCAATCCATACATTCTGACAGATCAAGATCATTCAACTCATAATTATTATTTAAAATGGTATCACGTTCCACGAATTCCAACAAATGTGATTCTAGCCTTTCCAGATTAAGGTTAGTTTTACATTCATCTGGAATCCCATCCAATACCAGGTGAAGCATTGCCATAATCAATTTGGCATTCTTTTTGTGTTTGACAAAGGAATCACGAAAAAGAACATGATGATACTTTATAAAGGTTCTGAAAACTCTTAGCGACATTTCAAGTCTCTTAATTTCATCAATCTTGGCGCTATCCAGATTACCTCCACTCTTGATCCTTCTTAGGTGATTTAACATTTCCTCAATTTCATTTTCAGCCATCTTCTCTTGAAAAATTCCTGCAAGCTAGTTCACCAACTCTTGGAATTAGGTTCATTAACAACATTTTTATTCATGTCTTTCATACCTAGTGTTTGTAGCTATATATGTCGATGCTTGAGAAAGATAGTATATTTTATGTACCATTTTCATCTAACAAATGGTGCATATTATCACAGAAAATCACATTTCACTCACTTTCATATGGTCACTCAACTACTAGTCATTTTCTTTAGACAAAAGAAAACTAATATCAATGTGTGATGCTAATGATGAAGGGCGGACCGATAAGAGCAGGTCAAAGAAAAGGATTGACAAGAATTTAGGCTGGCAAGAATCTTAGTTGAAATTACACATAGGAATAACCCAAATAGGAGAAGAAAGTAAAAAAAAAAGTTACAAATACATAACACAAGTTCACTACACTTTTGAGCTCGACGAGGCATATCCCAAAAGCTTGGCTCTGACAAGATGGTCATTATCATTGCTTATTTTTAGATCTCAAGAGCATCTAATGTGTGTCTAAACTGTGATACAAGTCGAGAAATTAAAACAAGTTTCATCTAAAAGGGGGATTTTTTTTTCCTCACTTATAAAAGGGAATCATTTTCCTTACAATTGTCGTAGCTTTTATGTTCACAATACTTGCTTTAACTAACACTTAGGTATTATAATATACTAGTATCTAGGCACGTGTGTTGTATGTGTACCCGCGATGATGAGTATGAACTATTAAAAAATCACATAAAAATTCTTTAAAATTGTGTTTGAGTTAACAGTAATGTAAAAGAGTTCAAATATGCTATCGAACTTTGGGAAAAGGCTCGTTTATGCCACCCGTTAATAGTTGGACGGCTCAATCATGCCACTGCATTACAGAAAGGGTTCATTCGTGCCATTATTTTTTAACATACATGTTTGATGGTTAGCAAAACCGTTCTTTCCTCTTATTATAGGTCCACATCACTAAAATTAAACTGATAAAAAAAGTTCAAATATGCCATCAAACTTTGAAAAATGGTTCATATATACCATTTGTTAATAATTGGGCTCAACCATTCCATTGTCATTATAGAAAAGACCAATTCGTGCTACTTTTTTAACGGCCAGGTTTG
This sequence comes from Solanum piurae, assembly GCA_029582685.1. NCBI lineage: Eukaryota > Viridiplantae > Streptophyta > Magnoliopsida > Solanales > Solanaceae > Solanum > Solanum piurae. Next base: position 19,149 of record JAJOOO010014060.1, on the reverse strand, counting down.
ATGATTTCACAATTATTTTTTTCATATGGCTTCTTATTAGAGGTCCACATTGCAAAAATAAACCAACCTAATTTAATTAAATTTGAAATTAAAACCTGACTCATAACATCACACTGGACCCACCCTAACCTATTTCCCTTTTTATTTATCCCCCAGACCCTTAGATTGATCAATTGACAAGAAACAATATGGTTGAATCCAACTATTAATGAATAACATAGACGAACATCTTGTCACAGTTCAATGGCCTATTTGAACTTATCTTTCAACCAGTTTAATTTTGGTGACATGGACCTCTAATAAGAGGCCATATGGGAAAAATAGTGTTGCAAAACCACAAATCCTGACCGTTAAAAATCAATGGCATAATGGATCATTTATGTAACGGCAATGACATGATTGAGCCCAACTATTAAATGAGGTTTTTTTCCTCAAAATTGGATGAGATATTTGAGCTTTTTCTCTATTAATTATTAGTACAGAGAAACAACTAATGCATTCCCAATGATTAATCAAAAAAGTGTGCGCGGAAGGATAGCACGATTAGTAGTTCAGTTGGTTGGATATCACAACTTTCACCTTATGACGGTTCAATTCCCCTACCCCCAATTTGTATCTATAAAGACATATAACCAGCCATCTGCTGTTGATCACTTTTTTTCTTTTTAAAAAAAAAAAGAAATTTAAAGAGGAAAACAAAAATAAAGCACTTCTTTAACTGGTTCAACAGAGCATAAACTAATTATTATGTGTGATATCCATTTGTTTGTTATCTAGACCATATCAGAAATTAAAACACAAGTGTTTTGAAGTGCCATAGTGTTTCATACAAGACAATCATAAATGTCTACATCAAAACCATATTCACAATATTTGAAGTGCCATTGTATTTCATGAAGTTTATTGGTAAAATGGATTAATAACTCAGGTGTTGTATCAATTTAAGAACTTTGAGATTTGGAAAGCAATAGACAGTTAATATTCAATATATCCTACAATTTTCGAGCGTGACGAGTAGTCAATCGATTGATCTTCTTTTGCCTTTTTGTATCTCCAATCGATTGAAGTAGGATTAAGCTAACAAGAAAAGATTAATATGAGCATAATTAACTTGGAACAATGAGGAAATGTTTGTGTCATACTAGAGAACAAGATTGGTGGATGAATAATTATGGTTTAACCAAAGGACTGGATCTAAATCCTACAAAAAAGTCAATGGTTGTTTTATTTAATGAATAATTTTGGGTTTATCATATTACTTTTTAGACAGCTAATACATTGTCAGGTTAATATGCATTCCCATTGGCCTTCAAAGTCAATGGTTGCATTATTTAATGAAATAACATGGCTTATGATATATGCAGAGAGACAACTAATTAATTGGAAGGTTAGCATTCATTCCCAATGATTAATCAAAGTGTGGGAGGAGAGGACAGTTGGTTACAGAGACAACTAATTAATTGGTTACCTGAACTTTCACCATGTCCTTTATTAATCACATTGTCGTTCTTACTGCAAATAAATCAGTTCTACTTATTTAGAGTCCTATAATTCACACTAGTAAATCTTATTTTGTTGGATAAATTCAGAGACGCGCGCCACCATTGTCCTCCTGGAAAGCTGAGTAGGGGTTTGACAAGTGATATGTATTTGGCTAGTTGTGGATGATAGGGGTCGAGAACCATGAGGTTTCAAGTTCAAATGGTAGTAAAGGCATAAATTAGGTGATGTCTTCCTAGCTATCTAAGATTTGGTGGATAGAGTTGTGGGTACCTAGGTAGGTAGCCGGTGGGAGGTTGCAGGTACCCCTTGGAATGGTTGAGGTTCGTGCAAGCTAGCTGGGACACTGCATCTGTTAAAAGAAGTATGGAATTTTTGTATCTAAATAATAACAAGTATTTTCCTTTCAACATTTTTTATTTTAGATTTGAGTTCAAGATTAGAAAAACAGTACCTAATTTCAACTTCATTTTGAGCCACTTCTGTAGAAAAAATCCTGCAAGTTCACCAACTCTTGGAATTAGATTGATTAAGAGAAACATTTTAATTCATCTAGTGTTTGGAGCTATGTTAATGCTTGTGAAAGATTATACATCTTATGTACCATTTCTTCTAACAAATGGCGCATATATATATATATATATATATTTAGCATTTTCATATAGTCACTTAACTAATAGTTATTATCTCATAAAATCACTTAACTTAACTAAGCCTTTTGAGCGGACCATTTGAGAAATCAACTCTCTATCTATAGGAAAAAAGTAATTCATGAAGAAGATGACTTACAGTTACTTAACAAGTGAAACCAACTTTCAATTTTCTGATCCAATTATAAAAAGGAGAAAAAGAGAGTATAATTAATATTGAATGGAGGTTTCATCAAGAGAAAAAATAAACATTACGGGGGTAACAAAGAGAGTAATAATTCTCGATAATAAAGCTATATATACTACTTGTCTTTTTCTTTAGGAAAATAAACTAAAATCCCCTTAAATTATATCCGGTCTGTTCGTTTTATACTTAAAATTGTGTATCTTTTTAATATTTGTTTAGCATATAAAGGGATTTTACAATTAGATATTGGGTTCGGACATTTTTTGGTAAAATGAGTTGAATGTAATGTTTTCTATTTTTTGGCTTAAAATCAGATATCATGTTATTAAAAAGTGGTCGGATGAATTATTTTTTAAATTGAATAAAGTACAATAAAGTAAAAAATTATTAATTTGGGGCATGTTTAATTTGGACAGGTGATATGAAATTATATTAATATGAAGATGAAATTTTGTTTGATATGCAATTGAAATTTCTTAAGTTATATTTTTTTCTCATAAACATGAAAAGCCACATGTTGTGAAAATTATCAAAATTTCTCCAATTCGTATGCAATCTTATAAAATGAGCAAATCATCATTCATAGACAAGATACAAAAATATCTTAAAACACCGCATTGATGAATCACATATCTCCTTGAATAAATATTTGTGATTATAAATAACTTTCGAATGCAATTAATCTTATAATGATCCACTAATTAATAACTAGTTATTCCTTAATATAATCCTTTCACATGGTACGAACAATCTATTCATGTTGAGCATGAGTCTTTTTTTTTTTTACAAAATATAAATTTATGGATCAAGTTTTCTATTTTACAAAATTTGATATCATAATTTGAAATTCCAAATTATGTTTTTTTTTTTGGGGAGGGGGGGATTTGGAATTTAAAATCATGACTTCATATTACATGTCCAAGCGCAAACTTAAAAGTGAAAAACAAGATATATTATTGTGTACAATCAAAGTTAAAAGACATAAAGATCAATTGAAGTCAAATTAAAAGAAACATACATTTATGTATTATTCCCTTCGTCCAATATTAGTTGACCATCTTACTAAAAATAATTGTCTCATATTAGTCATTCATCACTCCACCTTACTAAATCAAGAAAACATTAATTAAAATTTTCCTATATTACCCTTGTAATTTATTCTTTTTGAAAGTGTTCACATTTATTTGTAAAAAATTCTACGAAATTTTTTGGGGTGAATTAATAAAATTATCTTTCTATTTATGATTTATTAATATGTGTGTAAAAAATGATCAACTAAAATAGAACGTATATTACTTTTGAAGTTTTGTATGCATTAGGTTCATAGAGGTAAATACATTCAAAATGGATAAATTTTAGCGGCTCATATTTCAAATAGAGTGGTGGCCTGGTTGTCCCCACACCCTCTTATCATGTCTGTCTGTGGGAGCAATTTGTGCTAGAGTTTTGAAGCTCGCCTTATGGTTCTCAGTCCTCTTTCGCCGAGATGCCTTTTAAAAAGATTTTTTTTACCTTGTAAATTGTACGTAATTATGAATATGACCTATGAGGCGACTTGTTATATTGGTACAAAAGAAGTCTAGTCTTTACTTTAATAAAATTATCTTTCGCATGCATATTAAGAAACTATAAATAAAAAGATAATTTTATCAATTTACCCCTTACAAAATTTCTTGATATTTTATAAGTGAATGTGAATACTTTAAAAAATTAATTGAAAGGGTAATATAAGAAAATTTTAATTAATGCTTGTGAATACGTTGATGAATCATAGATCTTCATGTTCCTTTTATAAATAAATGTTTGCGATTAAAAATTTTCAAATACATATAATCTTATAAAAATCCACTGTCTCCAATAGCAGTAACTAGCTATTCATGCAATCATTTTGTATGGTACGAACAATCTATTCACGACAAACATGAGTTTTTTTATGCAAAATTTAAAATGATGAATCTTTTTTAAAAAAAAAATAGAAATTTAATTATGTGTCAAATTTTACATTTAATATAATTTGAAATTCTAAGTCATTCTCTTTTGAAGAATTTGGGATTTGAAATCATAATTCAAAAGCGCATGTTTAAATATTGATTTGAAATCATGACTTTAATCATACCGTATATCTAAACGCAAACTTTTAAGTGAAAAGAAAGATATATCGTGCATATTTAGAGACAAAAACGTTAGTTATACCAAATTAAATGAAAAATTTACTTAATGCTATTTTTGAAGTTGTTACCTTCTAAACTTTAATCATGAATATGACCCATGAGACAATATTGGTACAAAAGAAGTTTACTTTTTGTTTTCTTCAAGCAGGTAAATGGGACCATATATGAGGTAACTTGTCAAGTAAATGAATGGCAATGAATTAAAATGCTATCTTTTGAACACCAATTGGCATTTTGAATCGAACTTCACTTTATTGCTTGAGAAATTCGAACATTTCCTGAGGTAATACTCTTTGTAAACAAATCCATCAGTTTAATTTTCGAATATGAGTTAATTCCCTATACGGTCATCCAAGTATTGATCTCACTAAAGTCAGTACTATTGAATTTTTCTTCCATATATATTTAATTTACCTTTAGCATTCTATGCTGCTAAAATTTTATGTTTATTGGTTGATGATTAATGAAAGGTGTTATATTCAACCAGAAAATAACGTCAGTAGGTATATCCATAAATGAATTTTGCAGACGCTGCTTAGAAATTTAAGGGGAAACTACAAATAAATAAAGCAATCACACATGCAAATGGGACCTATGAGGTGACTTATCAAGCAATAATAGAGTCACATCTGAAGTACTTTGCAATGCTTTTTTACAATAAATGATAAAAATAATAATTACAAAATGTGCAAAGACTTTTTGACCCCAAATTTTCCTCCTATGGTTGATTAGATTATTAGTTAGAAAAATCACTTAAGCAATTCAAAAAGGAAATGACATTTAGGCCTAACTTAATTTTTAAAATTGGCTCATTAGTGGAGCATTGTTTAAGTAGGTGTTTAAACATGTGATTTCATCAAATAATGAGTTGAAATCAGCGTTTGAACATACAATTTTATCTCGTGATTTTAAATATTGAGATGAAATCTCAAATTTTCCAAAAAACTTGATTTGGAAATTTCGTATCATGATTTCACATTTTTAATATACAAAAATTAACTAACAAGTTTATATTTTGTTAAAAATAAATTATTTTATATCTACCGATCATTTATTTCATATTTAAACAAAATTTATAATTGATATTATTATTTTTTACCAACGTTTAGACCATTTATATCAAATATAATAATTACTCTTACCAACCAAATTTTTTATTCATGGAATATAAAGATGATGATCACTACAAGTCTACAACAAAAACATCTATTAGCAGCGGCAGTAAATAGTGATAAAACTTTTACCGACATTAGTAATTATCCTTAGATCTAATGTCGCTATTGGCTTTAGAGACAGTTACAAAGATTGTTTATTGCCTCTAAAAATACATATTTGCAACAATTAAGTTATTGTCGTTAATTAATTGTCACTATATATAATTTCTGATGTAATTTGATATAGTTATTAGTGATATTGACCAACAAACGACTCAAAGTAACAATGTTGGAAAATTGAGATGGAGTATTGAACACTAAGGATTTGTAGTATGTCTTCACTTTTACCTTCAGATCTTTAGTTTTCTCGAATATCTATATCGAGTAAATAATTTTTTACTTAAATTAGTTTTGCATGTGTTGCATCGAAGGTTAAAGAAGAAAAATAATGGATAGACTTGTTGACCCCATGTTTATTGTACTAGTGTCTTGTGTTACTCAATTTTTTTCATTATTCTCACGTTATCTTATCTGCACAAAGCAAAAATTGTCACATATATGCCTTTTTTAAAAAAAATAATGGAATCAAATGGGATGATTTCCGAACAGCTTACTATATCGTTCACCTCACACCAAATAACTCCTAAGTTGAGTGATTTTACTATGTAATTTCACATACTCAAGAAATTTTAGGCACTCCTATATATCTCGTTAACCAAAAATTTCATATTTGGATTCCAATAAAGATATATTTATGAGATCACCTATTAGGTGAAACTAGAAATAAGTTTATTGAAATGAAATGGGAAAATGTTTAAAAGAAGAAGAAAGGTTAAATAGATGGGCTAATATATAATTCTTATCCTCAATAAAAATAGTGCTCAAATGACTTGCTGAAGGAACCAATGATTTACCTCACTAGAGATAACGTTTAGCCCTCCTTGCTTGTACTTATCCCTGTGGTGGACTTGCCTGGACTTTGAAAGTCGACACGGGCAATAAACATCTTTAAAGACCCTCAGGTTTCCTTTGAGTATTTCCTGATATTCGGGGTCTTTCTTAGTATTCTGAAAGTGTTCAACAAACTCACTACAGGATATGTGAATTCATTGACAATGGAGGCAAATGTCTTATCATGTTGGATGATGTTTGGATGACAGATGTTGTGAATTCCGTCATGAATGTTTTCCCCAGAGACAGAAAAGGTCACCGAATCATGATCACCACTCGTGACTGATGGACATGTTAGTATATATGACAATGCTTTCAAAAGTTTCCAATTATATTGTTGGAAAACAGAGTTTTGTGCACGTTGATAACAAAAAAAATCACTTAGGAAGGTGAAGTTTGAGGAGTTAGCTGATGGTGGTTTCATCTCTAAGGTGACTGACGAGCACGTACGCTTTACTGTTGGAGATTTCAAGCTACAACCATCAAGATACAAAAGATGAAGGGATCGTATAAAAATTCACATGGGATATATGTGCAATGCACTTGTCCTGAAATTAGTTATAGAAAATAAAAGGGGAAAACAACCACCAAGTTACAAAAGCAAGTGATGATATTTATATTTTTGTAGTGTACCTCATATCACTCTTAAGTTTTAAGAAGTAGTTGCATTATATGATTCAGGTAAATCCTATTTCATTGATCGTAGTCTATAGAGTCAAGTTGTTATCCAAAATTACAACTTGTTAAGACTATGCTACTCTTTGTTTTACGATTTTATTGATGTCATTTTACGAACTTCTTCAAAGATATTGTTGCACATGTGTCTATCCTCAAAAAATGCATTATGGAAAATCCAATATACACTTGATGATATTTTTGAAGAGTCGGAACAACATAGATAGCTTTTGTACATGTAATCAATACTTATTTATGAAGTGAGACTTATGTTATGGATTCCTCTTAAATTATTTAGTATTGAGCTATCAAAACAGCTTTTATTCAGGAATACTCATCTTTCAATTCACCTTATATAGAAGGTGTAAGATGAAGGGAAACAACTACTATATTACAAAAAACAAACAAGAAGCAATGTTTTGACACGTTGTAAAATAATACAGCTGCATAACAAAGGCATGATTTTACAACAAGAAGTCACAGTGAAAGACCATCTGACCATCTAAAACATACAGAAAAAGGACAGGAGCATGAAGATGGCTGCAACAATTAGCTAAGAAATAATACCATCCACTCTGTCTGTGCTTTTGCTGCAATTTGAAATCAACATGGAGCAATTAAGCGAAAGCAAGCATCAAATTAGAAGAAGGAACAAGAAAAAATATATACCATAGTTGTGATTACAGGCAGGTACATGTTTGACTCACAGCTGCCAGATGACCCTAATAATAATTCTGTATTATACATATTGGTGTCAAGTTAGATGCAGGTAGATACTTAAAAACAAAACATAGGAGTTTGTTTCTACTTACTTTGATAATGAGGTCAATACGGTCGTTTCCTTCATTCTCTTCAACATCTTTCTTAATCCTCTCAGCTGAATCCTCCAGAGATTCATTGTCGCAGTCAATCAACTTAATCTGTTTCAGTGTTGGAATATCTGCAAAGCTAAAGGGGATCTCCTCTAGGTCATCGCACTTTTTTATAACAAGTGTTTCAAGCAGGGGAAATGATTTCTCCGAGGCATCCCACCTTAACAAACCGAACGTTACCAGTTTCAACAACTTAAGTTTAGGGAACTTGATATCTCCAAGGCACCACTCTTTTGATTGAGGAAAATGCATATGTAAGTGGAGATACTCCAGGCTTAGTAGTCTTGCAATAAAGGTAATCAGCTTTTCAATATGAGTCCCTCTTAGTACCAACTTCTTTAAATTTGAAGGCAACTGTAACCCAGATACAATGAGGGGGGACCTTAAAGAAAGGAAAAGTTCTTGAAGCTGAGTAAGATTCTCCAATGTGAGACAAAAAGACTCTGCAGAATCATTATCGCCAGAAAGGAAGATCTTAAGTTGTTGAAGATTAGGACACCTCCTTGATAACACATCCACCCTATCAATTGGAAATTTAACAATGCTCTTTAATATCCTCAAATTTTCCAATTTAGAGGATCCTTCAAAGAGCCCCTGCTTATCAAATTCAGCTTCAACGATCTCAACATACCTTAATTTTCCCATTTCCCAAAAAGAAGCTGGTAACAGTGCTCTATTTCTCCGATTATTCACAATTAAAGTTTCAAGATGAGGCAGATGTGATTCTGGATGAAAATAGAATTTCTCTGCCAAAACTGTGAGGTACTTCAAGTGATTTAGTGGTTTGAATGTAGCTGAAGACAAATAATACACTTCATGGGAAGTCAAATCCAAGACCTTAAGAAATCGTAATTTATGAATCCAAGACCTTAAGGGAATCCCATCAAAAGATTCTCCGTTTGTTATCAGTGACCTCAACGGTTGATGGAAACGCTTCCATGTTTTGGATCCCAGAGATGCAAACTTGGAATGCTCTTCACTAAAATTGAAGCTCACTCGACTTTCCTTCCAATCACAAGGTTGAAATTGACTAAGATTTCCCTTCACAACCAACATAAACTTTTCTTCTCTACTCTTCTCCAAGCAAAAGTGAAGCACTGCATCATGAACCTGACAGTATTTAACCTTACTGTTATATTCTTTCTTTGAAACCATTACCACGTTACTGCTAATGAGATCCATCAAGTAATCTTCAGCAGATTCAGTGTTCATCACGAAGTCTTCTGCTATCCATAAACTTATCAATTTAGACACTGGAATTCTTGCATCCTCCGGAAACATCCCCATATAAAGAAGACAAGGCTTTAAGCAATCAGCTAAGTTATCAAAACTCAACTGCATAGTAGCCCGACTATATTCTTCGGACTCACAATCAAAATAGTCAAATAAAGAATCTTTCACCTCATTCCACCAAGATTCTTCCATTTTCCTTTTTTTGATTATTCCAGCTACCAAGACAATCACCAGAGGCAGTCCTTTACATTTTTCTGCAACTGCTTGACTCACATCTTGTAGTTCAGGCGGGCAATCTTCCTTTTGAAAAACCTTTTTCTGCAATAATTTGCAACTCTCTTCTGTTGTGAGGAATGGAAGAGAATAAGGATCAGTACGGTACTTGACTTGCTTACCCACTTTCTCAAGTCGAGTTGTTACTACTATTCTGCTTCTATTTCCAATGTCTGGAAAACAAAGCCTTAACTCATCCCATGCCATACAATCCCACATATCATCCAATACAATGAGATATCTCTTTCCCATTAGACTTTTCTTCAACATGCCAGCAAGGATGTCATCCTTATCTCCCTTGTCCTTGGAACCGGTAACTTGACTAAAAATCTCTTGTAATACCATTCTCCGGTTATATGTTTGGGAAACGATGCACCATGCTTGAATATCAAAATGAGAAACAATGTTGTCATTATTGTACACCTTTCTAGCAATTGTCGTTTTCCCTTGTCCCCCCATGCCTACAATTGGGACGACATCTAGCTCATTTGCACCTTTAATCAGATACTGAATCACTTTTTCTGTGACATTCCCAAAATCCACCATCTCCTCATCAGTCACTGGATCGCTATGTCGAGTTGGCATGTGTTTAAATGGTGCTACCACATAGCAAGGATTAAGAGCACACATCTGAGTCACCTCCGCATTAATTTTCTTGATCTCTTTTAAGATTGTAGGAAGAGAGCAAAAAATATGCCAAAAAACATTATACTGAGAAAGAATAGAGTCAATGGCAACCTCAGCTTCATATGCCAAAATGATGGTACGTCTTTGGAGATTTTTAGGAATTTTATGTTCATGGTGCACCTTTGCGACATCTCTGAAAATGGATGATAAAGATGACAGCTCCTTCTCTAAACTGGATATATGAGTTGATAGCTCTTTCTCCAAATTATCTAAAAGAGGTTTCATCAAGAAATCTAAATCAGATTTAGATTTCGACATCTCATTCAGTTTCCTTAAAAGAGAATCCAGAAAGTTCAATCCACCAATGATGGGGAACTGAGATGGAGTAAATTTTAAGGATTTGTAGAAAGTCTCCACTTGTACCTTCAGATCTTTAGTTTTCTCCAATATCTGTAACGAGCAAAAACTTATTTTGCTAGTGTCATCTTTGTTTATAGAGCTAGGAAGAAGCTTTTGGATCACATGTAGAACATCACCTGCTATAGATCCAACTTTTTCCATAACCTCATTCAACCAGTTACCATTAATAACATGATTTGACACATCAGCAACAAGGAAGACCAACAAGAACTCTATTGCCACATCAATATTTTGAGCAGAGACAGCATCAGGAAAGTTCTCGAGCATTTCTTTTCTGAGATACATCAACAGTTTGTGGAGATGATGAGAAAATCCTTTTGGTAATTTCTTGTCCTTGAAAGTTCTTGAATGAGTAAACTTTGAAGCCTTTAGCTCACTGAGAAAAATCTTCTTCATTTCCAGCTCCACTAACACAATCAAGAATAATAGATAAGAAGGTGTATTCAAGATATCATTATACTCATCCTCATCCTCATCCTCATTCTCATTCTCATTCTCATTCTCATTCTCATCTCTTACAAAATCAGAAAAAGCAAGACAAAAATGTCCCACATTGTTATCCATGAACTGAATTCGAGTCTCCAAACATTCCAGCTTCTCATGGTTGACGTAACCATTTATCTCTGTAGCATATAAGTATGTCAAAAATCTCAGTTTCTTTTGAACAACCTTCAATTCCTTTAAAAGTCTGTGTATTTCATGGTTTTCTTCAGAAGGGTCAGACCTAGCCCATTCCAGGCAGAACAACAGTACATCATTTAAATTCTTTCCGACACAATCCATACATTCTGACATATCCACGGCGGGACTATTTCAGGTGGACGGAATCGAAGAGATGAGGAAAAAGTGGCAATTAGGAAACCCTTGTAAGTGATGAGTAGGGAGAAATACAAGGACAACTCCGAAATGGGCCATTTTCTTTATTAATTATTGTTCTGTTTTGGACTTGGGCATTAGGCCCAAGTGAGTGGATGTAACTCTTTCTATATATCAATAATTCTGGTTCAACAGAGCAAAAACTAATTATTATGTGTGATATCCATTTTTTTTTAATTATCGATCTAGACCATATGAGCATAATTAACTTGGAACAATGAGGAAATGTTTGTGTCATATACTCTAACAAGATTAGTGGATGAATAATTATGGTTTAACCAAAGGACTGGATCTAAATCCTACAAAAAAAGTCATGGTTGTATTATTTAATGAATAGTTCTTGGGTTTATCATATTAACTAGTTTTCGAACACATGTGTTGCACGTGTAGATTGTGCTAATTAGTTTAAATACTTCTAAAATATAAGTGTACGATGTGTAAAATACAAGCTCAAATCAATGAACGGTGAGCATAATCAATTGATATTATGATCATTGCAAGGCACATCATACAAAAAAATTGTTATCAAGTGAATTTCAAAACTAATACTATAATGACTTCAATTATACAATTCTTATAATATATCAAGTATTCAACTTGTTAAAAGTTCTTTTTTTAATATGTTACAACACATAATTAAATGTCGACATTATAGCAAAAGATTTAATGTCTTAAAGTTTCCGCCTTCTTTTTAAGGAATAATACCCTCCACTTTTTTTACAGATGCATACATATCGAGAACTTGTCGTCGAAGGTGAGTGGTGTTTTGTATTAGTTGTAGAGAAATTCGATCAACATATGTCTTCCTTAGGATGGCTAGTAGATCATTATCAATTTCATAGTTTAAACCTACAAAAAAAAAGGGTATTTATTTGTTATAAAATAATCATTGTTTAAATATTTAATTGACATATATAAATAATAATTACATGTATATGTACCCTTCGTCTTCTTTGGCTCATTCAAAATTATTAATTATGTCCTCTGTAAATTTTGACAAAAGAAATTTTTATCAAGTTATATACATATAATTAAATTATGAACACAATCATTTGTGATATATTAACAGTATGGTAGAAAAAAAGAAAATAATATAAACCAAAAATTATATGGTGCAAAATATAAATGCATAGAAAAAAAGATAACTTTAAATATATATAACCTAGGAACATGCATGGCACGTTTGACCTCTATCATTATATTAAATTTTATACCGTCCCAACTCATGTTTCTAATTTAGTTATCTTATAGTGTGCCACCAAGTTCGTCCATTAAATCCATGTAATGTAAGAAATTTGGTGAAAATAAATAATATAAAATAGAGTCAGAAAAACTCTTTTTATAATTCATGGAAGTGTCATTACATGTTTATTTGAAAAACATATAATGAAGTGGAAGTGTCATTATAGGTTTATTTCAAAAGCATATAATAAAGTTCAACATTTTAACATAAACTTTCTAATATATAATATATTAATTGTCATTATTGATTTGATTATAAAAGTTAGAAAAAAGTAAATTTTTAATTAAAAAAATATAGAGAAAGGCATTTTCGTAATCCAATTTTAAATTTAAAACCTTCCACTTTTAACATAAAAAACATTTGTAACATCAACTCAATTAACATAAAAAGCAATAACATAAACATGTCATCATATTGAAAAAAACTTAAATAATAAATAAACTAATGCAAAACATATCTAAATGTGAAAAGTTTATATTCAACAAATATAAAAATATTATAAAAGTGAAACGGTAGATAACAAACATTAAAGTACTATATAGCACACAAGAATCAATAATCAAAATAATCTTCTTTTTATATTACAATTAACTTATGAAATTGGTTTTCCTATTCTAATTATTTTTTGAAAATAAAAGAACCGCGATGAAGATTAATATATTAATTTCAATTATTTGACATAATATTAAATCACAAATTTCATTTTTATAAAATAGAAGCTACAAATAAAGTGTACATTCACTTATTATAGTTGATACATACTTTTTTCATTATTATTATATTGAATAAATAAATAAAAATAAATTAACACAGTGTGTTGACATAACAAAAAATGATCAAAAAAATGAAAAATATATATTTTTGGATTGTATACTTGAATTTCACCCATGTCAAGTTACAGACGTATTCGATACTAAAAAAGTTATTTAATGTTTAACTAATTTTACGTAAGAAATAATCATATCTCAATTCCTCATTCAAATCAACTTCAGAAAATGGAAGAAATGAATAAAAGAGTTTGATTTCAGTTCTTTGACGTATATAATTAACTTATTATGAAAAATTACCAGAATCAATAAAGCAAACAAAATTTCTTTATTACAAATGAAACAATATCTGATACAGCTCAATAGAAAAAAAAATCAGCAGCTTTAAAATTAAAATCTACTACAAAGTGAAATGATTTAAAAAGTTATAAGTATATGTAGTAATATATTGAATTGGGAGGCCAAAAGTTTGGAAGTTAGAAGAGCAAAAGTTTGAGAGTAGAAGAAAAATAATGAAGAGTCAATATTTATTGTGATCTCTGAAAGAAAATGACTTAAAGGTGTTTTTACTTTTAATTGAATTTTTTTATTAATGCAAATAAACGGAAGTAGCTAGAGAAAATGTAATTATTGATTTGATTTTAAAAGTTAGTAAAATATACTTTTTTTTAATGAAAAAAATTAGTGTAGGGGTATTTTCGTAATTCAACTTTTGACTTAAACTCTTCCCACTTATCTATGACTAGTTCTAGAAATGTGCGCTGCACGTTTGTCTTCTATTATGATCTAAAATATATATAAGTCTAATATCATGTCGATTTAAATATTTATCACATTATATTTTTATAAATATGATAAATCTTGTATTGATAATATATGTTTCTATATAAAGCTTACTTTTGCATCCAAAATTAAATGAAAAGAAGAATTTCAAATATAATCTTCTAGACTAAAATATCTAAATATATGGTTCTTTATACAAATACAAGGGTGACAACTAATTCTTTTCATTTAACTTTTAGTTATTTGTTTTGGGAAATAAGATATGTTGAATTATGTAAAATTAATTAAAATAATATAGCATCGATATATGACATATCGAGGAACTCTTGCTCTAAATTTAAAAAGTGCACCTAAACATTACTAACGTGGATGCAATAAAAAAGTAGGTAATCAACATACTTAGATATGACCATCATTATTATCTATGATAATTTTCTTCCAAAGATTGTAGCTAGCTAGATATGATATGAAACAGGAAAAACTAAGCTCTAATAAAATAAGGGGAATAAATTTAATGAAAGAATGATAAATGTAGCACATTTTCGATGATCAACTTACATAACATAATTTCACTAATGACAAAGAAAGGAAGAAGAGAGTTTCCATCTCACTTACCCAAAGTATGTAAATTAGTGAAAACTTGCTGAATTCCTTCAATAATTGCCTAAAAATTAAATATTAAAAAAGTTCAAAACATGAAAATGTAGTAGTTATTTATTATGCTTGTTAGAAGGCCATCTTTATAAAAGATGAATTTCAACCTCCGCAAAGATTTTAAACATTCGTTGCCATCACATTGCAAGCTCCGTATGAAGTTTTAGAATGTACAGGTACATTTTTCTCCTGTAAAAAAATAAAAGAATATAATGAGAATGATCAGTGATCAACTAATGTATTTAGAGTGAAATGAAAAGTTTATTTAACAATCATGCATTTTTGCTATATAACCATTGGGCGACCTCTTTGCTACACAAATATAATATTGACTCGGATAGAAATTACCCCAACTCTTCATTCTCCTTATTCATCATTATTATTGTTGGAGCAATAAGTGAACATTTCTCATAATTAATACTGTGCAACTCTTCATTCACCTTTTTTAATATTGTTATTATAGCAATAAGTGAATGTTCATAGGTAATGGGAGAGTAATCTAGATTAGGAAGAAAATCAAAAGCCAAAAATGGATAAAATTAACAGGCAGGTATATTCTGATTAGCATTAGTATAATAATATAATAGTATGATGTAATTATTATTTAATATTTAATTTATTAATAGCTTATAACATTTCAATTTAATGTAGGGGTAAAATGGTAATCTAATTTTTTCCTAATATTCTTCTAATTTATAAAGGGGTAAAATCGTAAATCAACTTTTAACTTTTTTGTTCCCACTTATAGTAATACTATAATACTAGTTTCTGGATACGTGCACTGCATGTTAATTGGTACACTCAATTTAAAATAAAATGAAATACATAAAGTTAAAATAAGTGTACCATGAGTTACATGAAATTATAGAGAAAAAAATAAAGAAAAAAATGCTTAGAGATGTATAAAGGAAAAATTGAAGCATCAATCTGATGCTAATTAACATCCTCAAATGTATGAAAGAAAAATGCCAAGACATGAAAACTGGAAAAGAAGAGACTATTTTTCTTCCATACGTTCATAGAAAAAGAATAAAGAATGAAAATCAAGCGATTATCAAATATTTATCAAGAGTGGCTAATAAGAATTTGCAAACAGAAATAGAGAAAACAACTCGTGAAAATCATATAACTCACATTCACAAATACAATTTTGTTCTAACAAACTGTCAGAAATAGATAAAAAGTATTAAAATTCATAGCATATTATAGGCAAACACACCAACATATATTATGAACGAAAAATGACCAAGTGATAGATATTTAGTATTTGCATTTTGATTTACATGTCTACTACACAATAAAAATAGATCAATAGAGATGTAATTACAAATTACAATAATTTTTCTGAGCATAAATAAACATCCATCAATTACTAAGTTTATGAGATACATGAATGAATGGGTGGAGCAAAAGGAATATCACCTAGTTAGTGCTCATTTTGTATGATTTCACAGTAAAACTTTTTGTTTTTTTTGGTTGCAAAGTAGAGTTCGAGAAGAACAAAGAAAGCAAAATAAAAAGTGTAATGCGAAGAAAGAGTTTATAGGGAAAAGTTGGAGACAAAATATATTGACACGTGGAATGGAGAACCTGATGCGGTGGTAATTTAGTTTTAGAAAAAAAAACAGACACGTTTCATTATTTATTTAAGAAACTAAAAAGTCCTTGGACAAAATTAAAAAGACAATTAACAGACATGTTGATACTTTCTTTTTAACTCATACTTCTACTATAGTATACTATATTAGAATCCAAAAAAATTAATAGAGTATACTAAATGCTCGGCACATGCAGGGAATTCAGCCAACTATAGTGACTTTTCATTTTAATTGATACAAATTTATGTATAGATTATTATTAAAATTTAATTAATTAGATATATTAATATAATATAGGGGTATAATGGTAATCTAATTTTTAGGTTAAAACCTTCTCACTTTTAATAATTTAATAATTAATAATAATATATGATGATATGATATGATATATGATTTTTAGACAGCTAATACATTGGCAGGTTAATATGCATTCCCATTGGCTTTCAAAGTCAATGGTTGCATAATTTAATGGAATAACATGGCTTATGATATATACAGAGAGACAACTAATTAATTGAAAGGTTAGTATCTATTCCCAATGATTTATCAAAGTGTATGGAAGGAGAGGACGGTTAATTGTTTAGTTGGTTGAATATCTGAACTTTCACATCGTTCTTACCGCAAATAAATTAGTTCTACTTATTTAGAGTCTTATAATTCACACAGATAAATCTTATTTTGTTGAATAAATTCAGAGACGCATCATTATCCTCCTGGAAAGCTAAGTATCTGGCTTCTTATTATGCTCAAACTCTCTAAAAATATTGTTGCACCCATGTCAGATCCTTCAAAAATGCGAATCGAACACGAAAGTGACTGACATTTTTGAAGAGTGTGAACAACATAGTTGACTTTTGTACATGCACTCATACATATGTAAATCAAATTTCATACGGGAATACTCATCTTTCAATTCACCTTAATTAGTATTCTCGATCTGCTGCTAATTAAACATCTAAATTATTGATGATGATTGTATTCAACCAGAAAAACAACTTGTGTACATACATATATCCTTGATTGAATTTTGCAGGTGCTGCATATAAGGTGTAAGATGAAGAGATTAACAACTACCTAATTACAAAAACAAAAACGAAACAATGATTTTGACAGTGATACAGAAGACAACAGTAATTAAAAGACCATTTGATAAAAAGAGTTGATCAATCAAAACAAACTTAATTAGAAATCGATACTGGTGTTACAATAGGCTCTCTGAGCTTTTGCTTTTGCTTTTGCTGCAGTTTTCAAATTCAAACAAATCATTGTGCTCAATTAAGCGAAAGAGAGCATTGAACTCCATTGTTGACAATCACATACTTGATTCACAGCCACCTTATATTCCTTCCCACATAATCCTGTATATATTGCACATTAACGACAACTTGTAAAAGCTCAGTATTTCTATGAATTTTCAGGTTTAATTGGGGTAAAAGTAGATATCTTTATCTTTTTAAAAGTGTAATGAAATCTATTTAATGACCCTCTACAAAGAAGTACGGATTTTTTTACCAAAAGGGTGGCCTAGTGGTCGATGATGTGGGTCGAGAACCATGAGGTTTCAGGTTCAAATGGCAGTGAAGGCAATAATTAGGTAATGTCTTCCTAGCTATCCAAGTTTTGGTGGATAGAGTTAGGGGTACCTGTGCAGGTAGCCGGTGGGAGGTTGCAGGTACCCCTTGGGAAGTTGGAATGGCTTGGAATAGTTGAGGTTTGTCAATTTTTCAATGTTATCGTATGGTTAATTAGAATTGTTTATGCTTAATGTGAATTGAAGTTGTACTTTTTCATCTGATACTATGGCCTCTAAACACTCTATAAAGTCGAGCATCATACCCGGTTCTTCTCTATACTTGATTTACATGAAACTTGGAGCATCTCAAACTGATAAATCTTCCAGAGACTCGAATCTGTATCCTCATAAATCTATTCTTTACATTTTGTACCTGAGTTCTACTGGTATATAATATGTTCATGTTAAACTACCTGATTTCATGTAGGCTATTAAAGGAATAAGAGAGAAAGTACAAATAGCTACCAAGTTTGGTATACGTTTAGAAAGTTTCATGTTCAGACGGAATGGTCTTTGCGGACTAGAGATCTGGAGGAAGAAGTTGTTCCTACTTGCAGGTGACACATCTCTTAGGTCAACCCCCTAGCATCGAATTACTAGCAAATGAATGTTTGTTCTGATACTTGTCATTTTCAGGGACCTTGGCATAGGGATTGTCCCCTATAGTCCTCTTGGACGAGGATTCTTCTCAGCAGGGGAAAAGTTGATTGAAAGCTTGCCTGATGGTGACTTTCGCAAGGTTAGACCACATAAATCAAAACTGTTTACTGCTTTTGTGTTTTCTGTTTTATAGACATGTAACCTACGAATTTGTAGCAAGCATCAACTTGATGTTTTTAGTTCTGTTATTTCTTTGTGCAGATAGAGAAATGGTTGCATCAATGGATCTTTGTATTTCAACTGCAACATTAATTTATTATTTTGCTGGTTTGCTTTGTAGAA
>JAJOOO010014059.1:0-14561 GCA_029582685.1 Solanum piurae | reverse complement strand
ATATATTGCTAACAATTAAAATGAAGTTGTTATTTTATCTTTAAAATTAAGTTTCATTGAATTGAATTAGTACAATGAGAAAAAATATTAAACTAATAACTTTTTAATGTTATTAAATGCATTTTCTTTTTAATTGAGTTAGGATATTAAAATAATATCTTACTCTCTCCTTAATTATTATGGTATTGCAAACATTTATTTTCCTTAAATGGTCATTCATTTAAATGCTTTGTAGTGTATAGAATTTACAACAATTTAATTTGATAGTGTTGGGCCCGTGCTCTAGCACGGGCCATACCCATCTAGTGTAATATATATGGTAGTTGATGACTAACAATAGAGATTGCAGTTGTCAATTAATAATGGTGGTTAGTAGTGATGATGTTGACGGAGGTAATGGATAATAGTGGTGGTTATGATTGTCGATTATGAATTGTGGTTGGTAATGATGTTGACTGATGGTAATGGTTGTGAATTGTGGTCAACATAAATCGTATCTAACAATAGTGATTATATGTGACAAATGATGATGGATTGAGAATGTGGTGATAATAGTAATAGTATGACTAATAACAATGGTTGGTGACATATAATGGAGATTGATAGTGATACTAATAGTAATAGTAGTTTGACTAATAGCATAGTGACATATAGTGGTGACGGATGGTGGTGATTATCAATAGTGGTCGGTGACTGTTATGATAATAATCACTCTCTCTGTTCCTAATTATCTGTCCAATTTTCCTTTTTTACATGTCCCTTTTTATATGTCTATTTAGACAAATCAAGAAAAGACAAATTTGTTTACCTATTATACCCTTAATTAATTACTTTGAAAAAGATCTTGAAAATTTTAAATTTTTAATTCACCCACTTCATAACTAATAGAGGTAAAATGATAAATTCACTATGTCAATCACGATTTTCTTAATAGATGTGTCAATTAAAAGTGGACAAGTAATTAAATATAGGAAGTATTTATGCTGATAATTGTAATTGATAATTAATGATGATAATAATTAACTATAGTGATCGATGATAATGATTGTGCCCAATAATAATAATTATGAATGGTAGGTGATAAAAATAGACGTCCTAATGACAATACTAGTTGATAACGTTGGCAACGATTAGCAATGACAACGAATAAAGTGGAGTTGAGATTTCATAAATGAGCTTCTATTGATGTTAATACTATATTTTAGGAAAAACTAAATAGTGATAAAACTCAAAATAATTACATGTTCGTAGCTTAATTTAAAATAATTCAAGAAATACTTATTTTTAAATTATTATTTTTGACAGCCCATACTCCATTTATTAAGACCGGTAATTTTCACTTAATTGATATTAAATCAGTATCATGTATTGTACTTGTATCATTAAGACTGATAATTTTGTTTAACTGATACTAAATCAGTATATACATTGTATTGATATCATCATGATCTTTTATTCAGAAATTACCCATTAGTCAATGTAACTATAGGAATATATGTACAAAAACAAAGCTATTTGTACAAAATTAGTAAGTTGACTCTCTTTGACTTAGATGAGGCATCAACGTCCATAAAAAAATACAAGTATGTCATTATTAAAAATTCTACTCCTTTCATCTATTTTTATTTGTCCTGTTGCTCTTTTCGAAAGTCAATTTGATTAATTTTTAAAGTTTAATTAGATTACATTAATTCTATATTTTAAACAAAAAAAATTAGATATTCAAAAACTATACGAAAAAATACTACAAATTGTATTTTTTTGCATATTAATATCGTAAAAAAATACATTGTAAAATGTTAGTCAAAGTTTTTATAATTTAACTTTAGAAAAGAAAACTATGACCGTTAAAAGTGGATGGAGATAGTATCTTGATGGCTGTCTCAACAAATTCGTTAATTATACACATTATAATAAATTTATTAACAGTTCGTTACAGCATATAACGTGTGATTAAATGTGGTGGGTAAATTAATTTTGTTTGAGAGAAAAAAATATACCAGACAAAACTAATATATCCATCCTTTGTAATTTGATTATGTGGCTCACTTTGAAGTTCAACAAGAAGAGTCGTATTTTTATTCTTCTTTTGATAAAGTGAATCTCTAAAAAGTAGAATAATTTAAGAGAGAGACGTATCATTAGAAAATTTAAATCTTATACTTAAATAATACATTTAAAAATCTTATTCTAATAATATTACTTATTTTCTTTTTAACACATATATTTTTAATAATATACTTCAATTTAGAAAAAAAAAAAAAAAATCTTATTTTATTATAATTATTTTTTATCGTTATATAAATAAAAATTAATGATGGATATACTATGATTTTATATATCTGACATATATTATACGTCAAAAGTATACATGGAGTTATTCTATTTTAATTGATAAAATGAGATTAAGAAAAAATATATTATTTCCTATATTTTTATTTGTTAAAGTGATTTTAAAAGAAAGAAAACACAAATAGAGTTCTTTAATAATATTTTAATTAGGAAGAAGACATGTTTAAAAAGAAAAGAAATAATATATCTATTCTGAAAATAACATTTTTTTGACCCATTTAGTAAATATAAGGGTATTTTTAGATCAAAGTAATAACTGCAAGGACATTTTAAAATCAAAATATTAACGATAAGGATATTTTTGAGCCAAACTATATATGAATGACAATTTTGTTCATTTCACATAGTTTAATAACATTTTTGACCATTTTTCATAATAATAATAATAATATGTCCTTTAACTTAGTTTTAACTCACATTTATGTTCTCCAACTTTTAGTGCGTACAAATAAATATTTAAATTTGTTTAAATTTGAATAAATAGACACACATTCTACATAGTATCCTATATGACAATTTATGTCCTACATGGCGTCTTAAATCTATTATGACATGTATGACTCATGCGTCTACTTATTGAACTTTATATAAGTTTAAGTGTCTATTTATGTATATCTAAAATTAAAAAATATAAATATAAAATGAAATTAAATTAAAAAAATTATTTATATATTATATTTTTTATTATGGATGTCACATGAAACCGAGGGAATAACATAGTATGCGTTTGTCTTTAATTCAACGTAGAGGCTAAAAGCCATGGGTTAAGTTCAGCTCACCAGAAGAGGAAAAAACAAGTAAAAGGTCAGAAACCGGAAAACCTTCACGTATTCGCGCACAAAATTCTATGCATCTTTCCACCTCATGACCAAACAGCCCCACTTGCTATAATTAATTCAAGTAAGGCCCACAATTCTACTTTAATTACTCACCGTTTCATTTTATATGTTATATTTTTCTATAAATAATTAGTCTATAATATTTGTCATTCATAAAATTAATACATAAATTAACATATTATTCCTTTTTTATCCTCACGAGTTATTAGCATTGAAAACATGCATTTGTCCAACTTAGAAAAGTTAAATAAACGATTCATGTTCATTAGTTAAATTAATTAATCAAAATTAATTAATTCATATTCATTGAATGAAAATTTGAGTTCCAAAAAAATTAAATAAGAGTAAAAGATTAAAGTTACGTCATTTCTTAATACAACTGCAAAGTAAAAATGTGGCATATAAAATGAGATGGAGGGAGTAATTTTTTACACCTCAAAAAATTCTCAGAATATTACAAATACATCCATTTTCTCCTTCCCCTTTCTTAGTGTGAGAAAATCTAGAGAGAGAGAAGTGTTGTTTGAGCTGAAAATTGCACAGTTACAGAGTAATGGCAGTTGGTAATTGAACATTTTATACAGGGAAATGTCTGGTAGACGATCGAGTTATACTTTGTTGAATCAAATTCCTGATGATAATTTTTTCCAGCCGCCGGCGCCGAAATTTTCTGCCGGAGCTGGTGTAACGCCGTACGGTGAGTCTAATTCCTTCGAGAAGAACAGAGGTAAAGTATTTGATTGGGACTTGATTGATCACCGCATGATGCAATCACAGAGCCGGGTTGGATCATTTCTGGTACCCGGTTCGATCGGGTCGCAGAGGCAATCAAGCGAGGGTAGCTTCGGTGGTAGCTCGCTATCTGGGGAGAACTACGTGGGGACCTCCTTTGGGCATAAGAATGACGGCTGCGGCTCGTCGGTGGCAAGGAGCTGGGCGCAGCAGACGGAAGAGAGTTATCAGCTGCAGTTAGCTTTGGCAATAAGGCTCTCTTCAGAAGCAACCTGTGCTGATAGTCCAAACTTCTTGGATCCTGTGACTGATGTATTGGCATCCCGAGATTCAGATTCTACTGCATCAGCGGAAACAATGTCACATCGATTGTGGGTATGACATTTATTGCTTGACGTTTGTATGATTAGGAAGTCTTTGATCATTTCATATTGGTAAAAGAGAGAATTAAGAGTAATTGTTTAGCAATGATTTTCAATTTTACCAACATTGAAGGGTGTAGTGTAGAAGCTAGTTGGCTCAAACTGGTGTATGCTTTAAAAATTCATTTTATAAGTACAAATAGTAGACTTTGAACTTACTCAATCGATATAATTTTGAACTCGAACTCGTAAAGTTCAATCGTGGATCCGCATCTGATTACAAATGTCTTAGCTGATTAAGTGGTGGATTGTGAGAGGCTTTGAGTTTCCAACCCAAAACTTTAAGGTAATAGGTGAAATGGTCAACACCTTTATAATCACGTAGAACAACAAATGACTATATATCATCCCACACATGATATACAATATGGCCATATGGGTATTAGGATGGGCGTTCCAAATGTTGGCTTTGATATGTCAAAAAATTGATCATCCAACCTAAATTCTTTTGACATTAAGTGGAATTATCCGGGACCTTTTTAAGAAATTCTCAGACTACCTATGCACGATAACAATATAACTCAGTTTAGGATTTGGTTTAGACTATAAACGTCTCCATGCATAAAGTAGGCGATTAAGCGGGGAGTGAATGTGCTTTTCAAATGCAAATACATGCATAATTATTATATATTGTGATTGGTGGATCCTTTGTTAGAGCCCCACGTTGATTGAGTATTTTATATTAAAGTCTCTCTATATGGTTTAGGACAATTTTCACATCATAAACTCACTTTTGGGGTGAGTTAAACCCAAAGTATATTCATCGTGTTACAACCAAACCCATCCCTATTTTATCATGATAAAATTTTATTAATTATTCTTGTAGTGTCTTGATTTTGATTTCTAGCATCATCTATTGTTTATTGTGTTTCTCTTCTCGCACTATTTTGTTATTGTTATTGGTTCCTTATTAGTGGCTACAGTTTCTTCAGTGCTTTTCCTTTTCCTACTTTAATTTGTTGTATTCTAGTTGAGAGTCCTCCTGTAACAACCTCTCTGCCCCCATGAGGTATGAGTAAGATTTGCATACACTCTACCCTCCCAAACCTCACTTGTGGTATTTCACTGGGTTTGCTGTTGTTGTAATAATTTTTTATTAATAATGGACAAAAACACCAATATACAAGATGTATACCAAAAGTAGAACCTTACAAAAATCATATATATATATATATAAAAGAGAATCTTAGGCCTGCCTACGTGGCGCCACCACAAACCAGAATTCACTTTTAATTTATTTATTTACAAAATTAGCCTTCCCTTTCATGAAAAGTTGTGACTTTTATGAAAAGTTGCGACTTTTATGAAAAATTGCGACTTTAATGAAGAGTTGCGATTTTAATGAAGAGTTGCAACTTTAATGAAAAGTTGTGACTTTTATGAAGAGTTGCGACTTTTATAAAGAGTTGCGACTTTTATGAAAAGTTATGACTTTTATGAAAGGTTGTGACTTTTCTGAAGGGTTGCAACTTTTCCAAATAGTTGTAAGCACAATAAACATTTGTTCACACTACCCTTTATTGTTTATATATAGAGGGATTTCCTCTCATTTAGCTTAACGAAAATTCTGAACCACCTCCTCCTCCTCCTCTTCTTCTTCTTCTTCACAATTAAATATTTGTATACTTTACTCATGTTGAGTGACTCACTGACACTATTGCTTATGTTACAGATCCTGGTATGTATTTTTACAATCATTAATTTATAATTTATGCTTATGTTATTAGGCTAAATGATAAGATGTAATGATTTTCATTTTCCTTTACATTATTAATGTTTGTTACTATGTAATCTTGTATGTAAGATAATATAGTGTTTTAGTTTTAATGCCTGATAGGTTTTAAGTATTATTTTATAAATTTCGTGATATTAAATTCCCGCGCAAAGCGCGGGTAATTTAACTAGTATAACATATTTATGAACCCCACCTTATTTTCTATACCTACAAGGACCTCGTGGGTGCATGAAATAAGGGATAAGGACTATTATCAAGTGAACAAAATTCTTCTCTGCTCTATCAAAAGCTCTCCTATTTCTCTCTTTATACCGTCCACATAAGAGTAAGTGGAGCGACAATCCATACCTTTCGTCTTTACTTCCGTCTTATAAAGGCCCAGCTAAACAATGCTTCTTTGACAATGGCTGACAATTGACATCACCCATTGAAGACTAAATCAACACAGTAATTTCCACCAAAAGGGAGAGTTATCTAACGATATGAAAGAAAGTGATTCATGTCTTGCCCGAACTTTTACACATGTAACCCCACAAAATAAAAAGCTTATTTTACAAATCGTAGTGCCATAATTTTTTTTCAAATCCTCCTAGCCCTTATCCTACTACAATAATTCTTGCTAAGAATAATGCGCATGTTGTGGCAATTCCACCCAGAAGGTAATGGGTTACTCCTACAACACGTCCTTGTATAATGCTCAAGGCTCTCGGCTGAGTAGCTGGAGCAACTTTTTATTAATTACGAGCCCAAACGATGGATTCAATAATTTCTTGCCAATAACCTTGTCCGTTGAATAGAAATATTATCACATGTTCCATAGTCCTGGGGCTATTTACAACTAGCCAAACACATGGAATCCTGCTCTTCCATAAATTCTCAGTTGTCAGACCCCATCCCTTTTGTAGAGTAACCCAATGTTGGACCTGTAGTCCACGCTCCAGAGGTCCAACTCTGGCTATGTGATTGAGTGTTAATTCCATATTGGTTGAAAGTGTGGATTGAGTTGTGGGTGTCTTAGAGTTCCATATGGTTGAGAATATAGATTGTATTTTCTTTGTATGGTTTTATATAATTCTTAATGCTTAAACTACCTTTTGGGATGGAGTTTGGCCTATTGTTCATTTCTTTAACTTCTTTTCCCAATTTCAAGAGATCTTAATAATTCTACTCACAACATCTTTATGTTTATACTATGTGTGAAGACTCTTAAATCTCAAAAAATTGATATGGAGGGGAAAAATAATTGATTGCTTGTGACAAGGGAAGGATGGCCTAGTTGTAATCCACACCTTCAACTCTAAGGTTGGGGGTCAAGTCACTAAAGGAGCGAAGTGGGAAAGGACAACTGATGGGCTCTTGCCTCTTGGGTAGGGCCGTAGGGGAATGGAGGGAGTCAAACTTTTTTAAGTGCTAACCTTTTCTTCTTTCTACTTTTCTATTTCTCCTTTCATTGTTGCCAAATACAATGAGGCTGAGCTGTTTACACTACCTCAAAAGTTTTAAGCCTTTCTCGTAGTCAAAATGTGATCTCGGCACTGACAACCCCCTTCCTTGTTTCTGCAAGACCCTAGAAAATGATATGATAAAAAAAGAAGTTTGATTACACATTCTTCTATTAGTTTCATGTTTTGTGGGAATAGGAGCTACTTCATACTACCTTGATGATTTTTGGAATGTAGTCATACTCACCCATTGACTAGCTGTTGCCTTTCTATTGTGATTTTATCATTTTATGATCTTACAGATCTCTTCTCATTCTCAATTGAGAGTTGAGACAGTCTCCAGATTTTCCAGGTCATCATTCCTAATGTCATTTTTTTGCTCTGGTCTCTTTATTTTATGTCAGATAAATGGATGTATGTCGTACTTTGACAAAGTCCCTGATGGATTTTATTGGATTTATGGGATGGATCCATATGTTTGGGCTCTCTGCTCAGTTCTGCAAGAAAGTGGCCGTATTCCATCAATTGAATCATTGAAGGCAGTTGATCGCTCTAAAGCACCATCTGTTGAAGTGATTTTAATTGATCGGTGTAATGATCTCAGCTTGAAGGAACTGCAGAATAGAATTCATAGCATATCCCCTAGTTGCATCACCACAAAAGAAGCTGTTGATCAGCTTGCCAAGCTGGTTTGCGATCATATGGGGTGAGTACTGAAAGCTTTTTCTTAGAAGCTCCAACAGACCCACCTTTTTCCTTTTTCTTTTTGTAATTAGCTTTATTCTCTCTATAAAGGGGTGCAGCTCCTGCTGGAGAAGAGGAGTTGGTTTCCATGTCAAAGGGGTGCAGTGATGACCTGAAGGATCGTCTTGGAACTATTGTGCTTCCCATTGGTAGCCTGTCTTTTGGGCTTTGCAGGCATCGTGCTTTGCTTTTTAAAGTATGTACCTGTTTAGTTGGTTCTGGTATAAGTCAGTATATCTTCTTTGTAAAGGAAAAATTAAGGATAAAATCAGACTAATGGTGTATTTATCACTAAATAGAAACCTTACTGATATTGTATTTATTTTCTATTTATTCTGCTCTTAGAGTGAATATTGTTTGCAATCCATAGTGTCTTAGCTTGGATGTCGTGTACAAGGTTGATGTTTTATCATTAACATCTATGTAATCATTACAGGTGCTAGCTGACATCATTGATTTACCATGTCGAATTGCCAAGGGATGTAAATATTGTAATAGCTCTGATGCTTCCTCATGTCTAGTTCAATTTGAACGTGACAGGTAAAAGTTCAGATTACATATGGTGTGTATTATAATCTTTGGTTCATTTGAAAAGAAATCTTACTAGGATATAAAGTGGGAAAGAATACTCAATTCACCTTTTGTATACCTTTGTCCTAGATAAGTATAGTTTTGGGGATGGTGTGTTGAGTCCTTAAACGGATGGTAATTGATGCTACCACTTACTTTTATTTGGAAAACTGATACCCCTCATATATATTGTATGAAATGATCAAGATTTACTTTCCTACTGCTATTATGTGTCTGCTGATAACATTTTATAGATGCTTTCTGCCTTCTTTCACCTGGTATTTTATTTATGCTATGCACAACTTCCAATTTATCTTTTTTTGAATGTTTTCTTCGGTTTCGTAAAGCTGGTGAAGAACAAGAAATTCAAAATATGATTTGTTTGTCAAAAAAAGCCGTTCAATATATATACAGAAAATGACTTATGGCAAAATTTCTTATTGTAATAACTATTATGTAGCCTTTCTGATGTGATAAAATATATCTTTAAAGATTCAGTTGCTAGCAGAAGTTTGCTTCTCTTAGTACCTGCTGCAGCATTCTGAGAAATTTGGAATTAAGATATTTGAGTGGAATGGTAATTCTTACTAATATGCAGAGAGTGAATTTTTTAAAAGAATCTTGAAAAAACTGATCCACTGTTGACGAGATAGGGAATGTACCTTAATTTGTCATACGGTCTTAATCACTCAGATTCTAAATCATGATCCAAATTCCAATGCAAAGAAGATCCTTCTCTTCTTCCGTGCAGCCCCAAATGCAGATAAGAAGAGCCAAAGTACTAGAAGCAAGTAGAATCAGATATCCAAAGCAGATGGTGTAGTGAATAACAGGAAATTATTTTTTCTCACTGCTACAGTGCTACTTTAAGTTGGAATTAGATTAGTAACTGGATATGTCTGTTATCTTCATCTGTTGAGCTTTTCTGCTGGATTCAGTTTATAGACATATATAGTCTTAAAATATGCTAAACATTTGTGTGCTACCTGGTTAGCCTCATAGTAGGAAGGAGTGCTAGTATTGACATGTAACTCTTGACCATACAGGGAGTACCTGGTTGATTTGATCGGTAAGCCTGGAGTTTTAAGCGAACCAGATTCCTCGCTGAATGGTCCATCTTCCATCTCAATCCCTTCACTTTTGCGCTTTCCGAGATACAGACAAGTTGAGCCTACAATTGATTTCAGGTCATTGGCCAAACAGTATTTCTTGGATAGTCAATCACTTAATCTACTGTTTGATGATTCTTCAGCTGGTGATTATCTAACTCTTTAACTGCTTAAAAAATGCATCCTTGGTGTTTATTTTGTTTGTTTTGAATTGTCCTTTCCCAACATCTTACTTGGCCTTTGCCATCATATGTTGAGAGATATTCGGGTTCATACACAAATTTAGAATTGCTTCAGTCTAGCATGCTGCATTCCACCAAAATACTCTCTTGTCCCAAGTTTCCTTTCATTTTGGTTCAAAAGTGTTTGGTATCTGATAATCTGTAGAACTTATTAGAATCTCCTGAAAAGTTTGGCAGTATGTGTAGTTATTTGTCTTACTTGAATGGAGTATACTTTCAGCTTGCTTATAACTTTATTCAACACTGTAATGTCTTAAAACACAATTGAATACATTGGCAATCCAGAGTTTCAAGTTTTTTTTTTGTTTTTGGAACAGGTAAAGTGGTGTATATTATAGAATAAAATTAGAAACCTGGTACTAAGCTGGTGCCTGGATAATTAACTAAGTGTGAAACCCTTCTGTACGAAAACAAAAAGAAGGTTCTCACCAGAATAAGCATCTATTCCTGTAGTGAATCTACGAACTCTAACATACTATGTTCATCTTTAACATATTGTAAGGTACACCTCAAGTTAGTTCCAGACAACCCATAATCGTGCATCCACCTGACAATGCAATAAGAGGTGGTCCACATTTTCTCTTGAACATCTGCACATAAAGCATTAACTAACATATGTGATCCTCTTCTTCCTCAATGCAATAAGAGGTGGTCCACATTTTCTCTTGAACATCTGCACATAAAGCACTAGCTAACATATGTGATCCTCTTCTTCCTCAAGTTTCCAGTGGTCAGAACTGCTCCCTTGCTGCCAACCAAGCAAAGCACACCTTTTTACGTGTGCTACGAATCCAAACTAATACATGCAGGAAGCCCATCCTTCCTCACCAAAAGCTTGTGGTAGTATGATTTTAATTGGAAAAACTCCATCTATCCTTGCTTCCCACCTCCACAAGTCCTATCTACTGAGTGTTGAGTTCTGTTTGTAGAGAATTTCGAACAACATTTGGAAATTCATCCGCATATATACATGTATATTTACATACTTCGCATCTTCCTTCTTTTTTCTGGGACAACCTGAAGTTTTAATATGCAAAGGCAAATTAATAACACTAGTGCTCTACCTTGTGCCTTGACCTTTATCTAGGAAAGTAAGTACAAGAAAGTATGAAATCTTTTTTTTTAACTTGTGCAAATAAATATTACTACTATTTTGTTTTTGGACGATTTCTCTTCAGTTTTGTTAGTGAATACTAGATCCATCTAGTCCTGTTTCAGGGATTCATAATGCTTAGTATTTGATGCAGGAGCTGCAGCTGATGGAGATGCAGGACAATCAGACAGAAGTTGCATGGACAGAAACAATGCAGTCTCTAAATCTAGTAATCATGATGAAATTTCTCAGTTACCTCTGCCTCCATTAAATGCATGGAAAAAGGGACGAGACAAGGAATCTCAACTTTCTAAAATGTATAATCCTCCAAGTATGTTAAACCCAGCGAACATGGACAAGGACCTGGTTCTTGTGAAGCATGTCCCTCCATTACGGGAAGATGCTCAACCACTGATGACACGAGCAGATACAGTAAAAGATACTAGGTTTCTTGCTGGAGGAGGTCATGTCGTTTGTGCTATACCAAGTGAAGAACTTGCTCATGTAGAAGAGTTCAATATTCCATGGAATGATCTGGTTCTGATGGAGAAAATTGGGGCAGGTAATCTATGTCTCCTGGATTTTAGCCATCTGAATAGTGTGAGCTGTGGTTGCTTGGTTAAATGTCAGTTATGTTCTGATGTTTTTTATCCCTTGAGGGGACACATTATATTGGAATTCTATAGTACCATAACATTCTTATTTGATTTAACTAACACAGTTTGCCTATTTTCAGGGTCTTTTGGTACTGTTCACCGTGGTGATTGGCATGGTTCTGTAAGATACTTATCCATTTAGATCTCAGTTTTTGGAAATCTTCTATCTGAAAAATATCTCAACGTATCTTTTACTTTGGAGATCCATATTTGCAATGTGATTTTTTTCATCTCTATTGTACTTTTTGGGGGGGGGAAACCATATTTTTGTTGTAGTTTAAACGAGCCAGCTCTGAAGCTCCCTCTCAAATATTTTTTACTAGCTTTGTTTTTTTTTTTCCTCTTTCAGATTTTTGCTTTTTTCATGTTTGGGAGGAGGGGTAGTCTATTTTATGTCTAGTGGAGATACAACCATGTGAAGCGTGCTATATTACGTTGGTCTTATTCCTTCCTGATTGCATCTCATGGAAGTTTGTATCATTTAGGATGTTGCCGTGAAGATTCTCATGGAACAAGATTTTCATGCAGAGCGATTCAAGGAATTTTTGAGGGAGGTAAGTCTGTGCTTTCTCCCCCAACTTATGACTAGCAATCAGGAAGAACTAAAAAGGGACCAGAGTGCACAGAGATTGAGGATCTGTGGACATCAGTTTTGTTATTTGTGTTCCTTCTACACTCTTCTAATTCTGTTATTTCTTTGGTTGTCCTAGGTTGCAATTATGAAGCGGTTGCGACATCCAAATATTGTACTTTTTATGGGTGCTGTCATTCAGCCACCAAATTTGTCCATAGTCACAGAATATTTATCGAGGTCTTAGCCTATTTCTCTCTTCAGGTTATTAGAGAAAGCACTATGTTTTTCCCAATTTGGCTGACTGGTTGCCATGCTATCATGTATTTCAGAGGTAGCTTATATAGACTTCTTCATAAACCTGGTGCGAGAGAGGTGTTGGATGAAAGGCGTCGGCTGTGTATGGCTTACGATGTGGTATTGATAACTGTGTCCTACTTTCCTCTTCTTTCTCATTTTACTTTTTCAACTAGGGTTGATTGCTTAATATGATCCCGTGCAGGCAAATGGGATGAATTATCTTCACAAACGCAATCCTCCCATTGTGCACCGAGATTTAAAATCTCCAAATCTTCTAGTGGACAAAAAATATACAGTGAAGGTGAGAGTAAGCTTCTTTAGCAAGCATAAAGGTTCAATCCTCTTTGTCATGATTGATGTATCCTCAGATTTGGCTGTCAGAGTAGTCAAATCTGAAGGAAGCATCATCCTGGATAGGGCATTTTTTTTCCATTTGAGAGGCGTGTTCAATCCCAACTTCCTCAGACATTTTCCCAAGGGTCAAGAGAAACATATAGAAGCTGTAGTTTCAGAATCTTTCTATTTTAATCAAACTTGCTGAAGAACATAAAGCAAGTGGTGAACCTGCAAGTATTTATCAGCTTTCTCTGATGAAAGTTAACTTTGCATTCCATGAAATGAGTTATTTTCTGAGAAGAGGGGATATATCTTGAAAATTCTGTGAAAAAAGGAAAAATCATTATACCTTATTTGACATTTTGGAGGAAGTTTGGTCCATAATCTTTCTTTATGATCTTCTAGATATATGCCATCTATAGAGTGCTTTTTTCAACTGCCATGAATCCAGCATGTTTCAAGAAATTTAGTAGTCAATATGAGAAGGAAGAAACTATTTCTGGTTTAGTTTGTCTTTCAAATTTTCTTCTTATGTTCTTCATCAAAAAAAAAATTTTCTTCTTATGTTTTTCCATAACATATCTTCTCCTCTTTTTTCAACCTTTTGGTGCATTAATTTCTTTCTTAAAAGGAAATATTTAGGGTAGATGTGTCTCCGCTTACTCTGGAAATACGTGTCTGGTCCTCTTCCTTTTAATCAACTTGAACCATCCAGGGAAAAATAATAATTTCTTGATCATTCAATTTGACTTTTCAAACCCAACCGAAAAAAGATTATTTTTTTAAAAAATGTTCTTGAGATCTGATTGAGAATTTGCTTGAGAAAGAGAAGGCGTTTTGGAATGTCCGTGATTTAAGAAGGCTCTGTCCTTTATAGCTCAGCAGTATCTATAATGTAGTGTGACTATGTCTAATATTACCTCTACTATTAGTTGCGATTGATGCTTAATGATGAGAGAAATATTGCAAGTTAACATAATAATTCCCTCTCGAGTTTTGCCAGAATATTAAAATTAATATATGAAGTTCTTTTTCTCTTTGTTCGGTAAAAAGGCACTAAATGTTTTCTCTTGTCTAATGTCTTCATCAGATCTGTGATTTTGGTCTTTCTCGTTTCAAAGCAAATACATTCCTTTCATCAAAGACTGCTGCCGGAACTGTAAATTCTTTATTCGACTCTGGTGCCTTTATGTTCTGTTGATCTTTGACTTGTTTCTTGATGATTGAATTGGGAAAAAAAATGATTTGGTGCTTATTGTGACAGCCGGAATGGATGGCGCCTGAAGTTATTCGTGATGAGCCATCAAATGAGAAATCTGATGTATACAGCTTTGGTGTCATTTTGTGGGAGCTGGCAACACTTCAACAACCATGGAATAAATTGAACCCACCACAGGTTTGTATTTGTTAGTTTGAAG
>JAJOOO010014058.1:0-16651 GCA_029582685.1 Solanum piurae | reverse complement strand
CTTCGATATCATTCTAGGCATGGATTGGTTACATTCATGTTATGCCTCAGTCGATTGTAGAACTAGGATTGTTCATTTTCAGTTTCCAGACGAACCAACCTTAGAATGGAAGGGTAGTAGCTTAGCACCTATAGGTCGATTCATTTCTTACCTTAAGGCCAGAAAGATGATTTCTAAGGGGTATCTCTATCATCTAGTTTGGGTTAAGGATTCAAGTTCCAAGACCCCAACTCTTGAGTCAGTTCCAGTAGTCAATGAGTTCTCAGAAGTGTTTCCATAAGATCTTCCTGGATTTCCTCCCGAAAGGGAAATCGACTTTGGAATTGATCTCCTTCTAGATACCCAGCCTATTTCTATTCCTCCTTACAGAATGGCTCCATCTGAGCTTAAGAAATTGAAAGAATAGTTGAAAGACCTTCTAGATAAGGGCTTTATCAGACCTAGTATTTCCCTCTGGGGTGCACCAGTGTTGTTCGTGAAGAAGAAAGATGGTTCTCTCAGAATATGCATTGACTATAGGCAGGTGAACAAGGTCACAATGAAGAATAAGTATCCCATCCCTAGAATTGATGACTTGTTTGACGAACTTCAGGGTGCTAGTCTATTCTCAAAGATAGACCTCAAATCTAGTTATCATCAGCTCAGAGTCAGAGATAGTGACATTTTGAAGACAACCTTTAGAACTCGGTATGGTCGTTATGAATTTATAGTTATGTCATTTGGACTAAGCAATGCTCCTGCAGCTTTCATGGATTTGAAGAACAAAGTTTTCAAGCAGTATTTGGACTTGTTCGTTATCGTCTTTATGATGATATCCTCATTTACTCTAGGAATGAGGAAGAACATGCGAATCATTTGAGGGTTGTCCTGCAAACTCTCAAGGATCGCCAGTTATTTGCGATGTTTAGCAAATATGAGTTTTGGTTGCAATCCGTTGATTTCCTTTGGCATATTGTGTCTAGTGAAGGGATCCGAGTGGATTCTCAGAAAATAGAAGCGGTGAAACAATGGCCCATAACTTTCTTTCCTTCAGACATCATAAGTTTCTTAGGTCTAGCAGGTTACTACAGAAGGTTTGTGGAAGAATTTTTATCCATAGCCTCTCCAATGACTAAGTTGACGTAGAAGAAGGTCAAGTTTCAGTGGTCAGATGATTGTGAGAAGAGCTTCGCAGAATTGAAAACTAGGTTGACTACAAAACCTGTTTTGATTCTACCAGAGGTGTGACAGTTATGTTTTCATGCCCTGAGCCTACACCATGGGCGGAACTGACACTCGAAGAACATTACTGGCCCCAAGCGAACCCTTGTCCTGGCTTACTAACTCAGCGGAAGACTTAACTTATCACATAAAC
This sequence comes from Solanum piurae, assembly GCA_029582685.1. Classification (NCBI taxonomy): domain Eukaryota; kingdom Viridiplantae; phylum Streptophyta; class Magnoliopsida; order Solanales; family Solanaceae; genus Solanum; species Solanum piurae. Next base: position 15,297 of record JAJOOO010014058.1, on the reverse strand, counting down.
ATTTATGAAGAAACTAAAATGTTGTAAAGGAACATTCAACTAGCCATTTAGGCAAACTCAAGTCTTTAACATAAGAAATGAAAAGTAAAGACAACTAAATTAACTAATAAACTGTCTGTCTATGAAGCCTCTAAAACAACTGAGATAGATGTTGGGACAAACCCCACAACATCCGAATGAGCTAAACTAGAAAGCAATGAAAATAGATCCTCCGGAATGCAAGGAGGCTCACCGATTGACTCTGAACTGCTCACTGGATCAACGGTGCGCTGGAATGCCGATCCTAGTTACCTGTGTCTACATCATAAGACGATGCAGGCCAACTGGCATTAGTACATTGAATGTACGAGTATGCGAATTGGAAAGATAAAACAACATAGGCTTGAAAAGGAATCTGAAAGAAACTGAAAAACTTACCTGGCTCAACTCAACTCAACATAGCTGAACTCATTCCAATATAAAGCAATTTAAAACAAGTGCATTATAAAGAAAAGTTGTTTAAAACCATGATGTCAACTCTGTGTGTATGAAAATATACATATAACTCTGAGATGTATGTAAAAATACAATAAACTGATGTATATAAAAATACAATAACTTCTGTGGGAGTTTCTCTAACCGACAACCATCACATAAGAGCTATAGTGATGATACATCGATCTACCTCACACTGTCAGCGCATCCTATACCTAGCAAGAGGTATAAGACCTAAACTATTAAGTGGATCCACTAGTATATTGTGAAAAGGGTTCATCTAAAAAGTATGACCCTTTTCTACCCATGGTGGCTACATGGTTTTATAGAGACGTGAGTTATCTGAACTCATGCTCGCCCCCAATTCGGTGCTCAATACTACTCCCAAAATATACTAGCTCTTATGTTTTTAAAAAAAACATACTTCTTCTATGAATTGAGATAATTGCTCAAAAACTTAGCTCAAAGGCTATCTTGGAAATCAAAGATTCCCCTCTTGCTTAATTATGAAAGCATTTACTCTTTTCTGAAAACTAGCCCGAAGGCTCTTTGGAAATCGAGGTTTCCTTTCTTGTTTAAATGTGAAAATATTTTAAACCTTTTGGGAATACATAGTCCCCATATACTTTTGAAGAAATGAACTTCAAGCTTTAATCTTTACTCTTTACTCAACTTGAACTTTAAGTCTTAAAACAAGGTTAAAAGCATTTGCAAAAGAGTTCTTGAAAAGACTCTGAGAAATTCCTAGACTTGGCTTTGGATCCTAACTTTCTTTGAATTGGATTATGGATTCAAGGTTCATGATCTCATGTTTATGGATGATTTCATGATGTTTAGATGTACCTTAGAGTGTTGGAATCAACTAGAAAACATAGGTACATTGCTAAAGAACAAGTACGAAAAGATGGGGGAAGAATGGGAAGAACTGGCGTCCCTGGCGCTCTGAGAGGCGCGGGGCAACAACCCTCAACATTCCGAGGACAAGTTGGGGTGCTCTGGCTGGCGCGTCGCTCCAGAGCCCAACATTCAGGGGCTGCTTTGGGGAGCCCTGATTGGCGCGACGCCCCACTCCCTTCCCCAGGTTTTTGACGATTTTCTTCTCCATTTTTCAACTATAAACCCTCTAAACTTCAATGGTTCTTTCCCCAAATACTTACGATAATTTATAACCTCAATACATGATAGATTCAAACCGAAATTACACCCAGAAACATGAATCAAATCGCAAGAAACTTCAACAAAACAACCCACAAGATTTCAAACGAATTTCATCAAGAACTCAAAGGATTTACTTTCAAATCACACATATTTCGCTGGATTGAATCATGATTGGTGCGTGGGTGAACTAACCCAACGCTATATGATCTCACATACCTTTTTAGGGATCACCCCCGATGAAATCCGCAAGCTATCCTTAACGAAGTCGATGAATCTTGCTTCCTCTTCTCCTTTCTCCTCTTTTCTCTTTTCTCCAAGCCCTAGCGTGAACTCTAACTTTTCTAAACTGACCAAAATCTGATTTTACCTCAATTATTCTCCTAAAAACGAATTAGAATATTTAGGTAAGGAAAAGACTAAATTACCCTTCCAAAATCCGGATTAGACTTTCCTTAATCCAACTGCCCAACTTCCAAAGAGCATAACTTACTCATACGAACTCGGAATCGCGCAAACTTGGAGGCGTTGAAAATATCATCCCAAGAGATTTCCAACCATATCTGGAAGTACACCTAAATCATCATGATCCAGGAGTTATGGCCATTTGAAGTTGACCAAAAACTCACCTTAACTTAATTTTGTTTTCCAGATTTCCTTATACTTTCCAAAAATAACTATTTCCATATTTTTAAACTTCTTTCTAGTTGCGAGAAGTTACATATGTGATCAATTGCGATGCATCCAGTGTCGGCCTAGGTTGTGGGTTGATGCAATGAGGTAAAGTTATAGCTTATGCTTCTAGACAACTTAAGGTGCATGAGAAGAACTATCCAACTCATGACCTCGAGCTTGCAGCAGTTGTGTTTCCACTTAACATTTGGAGACACTACTTGTATGGTGTTCACGTAGATGTGTTCACAGACCATAAGAGCCTTCAGTATGTGTTCACCCAGAAAGAGTTGAATCTTCGCTAGAGGAGATGGGTTGAATTCCTCAAGGATTATGACATGAGTGTGCATTACCATCCTGGTAAGGCCAATGTAGTAGAAGATGTTCTTAGCAGGCTATCTATGGCTAGTGTAGCACATGTTGAGGACAAAATAAAGGAGCTAGCAAGGGATGTTCACAGACTTTCTCACTTAGGAGTTCATCTTATGAGCATATCAGATGGCGGTGTAACAGTTCAGAACAAGTCAGATTCTTCATTGGTAGTGGAGGTCAAAGAAAAACAAGATAGTGATCCGATATTACTCCAACTTAAGGGTGCAGTCCATCAGCAGAGAGTTGAGATTTTCTCCCAAGGGGGAGATTGTGTGCTTCGCTATCAGGGTCGATTATGTGATCCTAAAATGGGTGAGTTGAGACAGTAGATTCTTGAAGAAGCCCATAAATCCAGATATTCTATTCATCTAGGCGCTACTAAGATGTACCATGATCTACGAGAACTCTTTTGGTGGAATGGCATGAAAAGAGATAGCAAATTTTGTGGCTAAGTGCCCCAATTGTCAGCAAATCAAGGTAGAACATCAGAAACTATGAGGTATGACTCAAGAGATCAACATTCCTACTTGGAAGTGGGAAGTGATCAAAATAGACTTCATCATAGGTTTACCTTGTACTCGCAGACAACATGACTCCATTTGGGTTATTATTGACAGAATTACTAAGTCTGCATGTTTTTTTGCGGTTAAGACTACAGATTCGGCGGAGGACTACGCCAAGCTTTACATTAATGAGATAGTCATGTTGCATGGGGTTCCTTTGTCTATCATCTCAGATAGAGGTCCTCAGTTTACCTCTGATTTCTGTAAGTCATTTCAGAAAGGTCTTGGTACTCAGATTAACCTTAGCACAATATTTCATCCGCAGATGGATGGTTAGGCATAGAGTACCATTTAGACCTTAGAGGACATGTTGAGAGCTTGTGTGATCGACTTCAAGGGCTGTTGGGATGATCACCTTTCTCTTATAGAGTTCGCCTACAATAATAGTTACCATTCCAGCATACAGATTGCCCCTTATGAGGCATTGTATGGGCGTAGATGTAGATCTCTAGTTGGTTGGTTTGAAGTAGGTAAAGCAGCCTTGATAGGGCCAGATTCATTTCATGATGCTAAGGAGAAAGTGCAACTCATTAGAGATAGACTTAAGATGGCCCAGAGTCTCTAGAAGTCCTATGCAGATGTAAGGAGAATGGACTTAGAGTTCCAAGTTGATGATTGGGTTCTTCTGAAAGTGTCACCTATGAAGGGGGTGATGAGATTTGGCAAGAAAGGGAAGATCAATCCTAGATATGTAGGCCTTTACAAGATCTTGAAAAGGGTTGGTAAAGTGTCTTATGAGTTAGAGTTACCAACAAAACTAGCAACAGTGCATCCGATTTTTCACATTTCGTTGTTGAAGAAATGTGTGGGTGATCCAACATCTATTGTACCCTTAGAAAGTATGGTTGTGAACGATAGTATCACTTATGAAGAGGTACCAGTTGAAATCCTTGATCGTCAGGTTCGAAGGTTGAGAAACAAAGAAGTCGCTTCAGTCAAGGTTTTGTGGAGGAATTAATCCGTAGAGGGAGCTTGGGAAGCATAAGCAACCATGAAGGCCAAGTACCCTCACCTCTTTCTTTTCAATTCTATTCCAGCTTGAGGTAATAGTTCCTCCTCAGTTTTTCACTCATTCATGCGTAGCTTCAGTCTTAGTATCATGTTCCTTTTGTTTGTACTTGCATATTCAGCGTATTTGCATGTTCTTGGAACCTAGTTCAGACAAAAAATTAGTTGTGTTTAGTGGTAGGGGTTGCAGCTCTCTCCCTCCATTTCAGCTAAGTTAGTCTTCATTCAAGGACAAATGGTCCCAAGGGAGAGATAATGTAACACCCTGTATCCGAAAATAAACCTTAATGCAGATTTCTAGAAGTTACAGGTGCAACCCACGATTGCCACCCACGAACCGTAGGGTGACCCACGACCCATGCTGGTAGTCCGTGGTTCGCTTCTGCAACTCTCCCCGGATTCAGACCCAGAAAATTAGTCTATGTGCCGGCCCACGGACCGTGGTCCGTGTCTGTGGATCAACACCCCCAGTTTCACCTAGTTGTGACTGACGGATGACCAGCACAGATGGTCAGTCGATCGACGGTCCGTCACCCGTCCGTCGGTGACCCCGACAACAGTTAAGTCAGGGTTTTTTTGGTCTTTTCCTTATGCGTTGGACCCCTAAACTACGTCGTTTAAACCCTAAATTATGTGGTTTTTGTCAGTTTTAGCCTAGAAACATAACTAGAACTTTTCTAAGTCAGATCATTCTTCAAAACTTTGAAGAATTAGAGCGTAAGAGGAGAGAGAGATCAACAACCCTAGTTCAAGAACGCAACAAGGTTCCATAAATTACAGCCCCGAAATCGAAAGATTTGTCAATAGAATTCGTCACCAGGTATGTGGGATTTCACTAGTGGGTTCCTTTCACCCATTAGGTCCTTATAATTCAATCAGAATCTTGATTCCTTTAATATTATCTAGACTTGGGGTTTCTTGAACGTTAGAATTGTTGGGTTTTTGCTATTAGAATGATATGAATCGTGTTATCATAAATTCAGTATCATTATTGCCCAGGTTCATGCATAAACTCAGAACCGTAGTTGTGTAGTTCTTTTAGTTCATGAATTACACATGCTAGGCCAGTTAATTCAGTTATATATAAACATGCCTCAGTTTTCGAATGCATTATTATCGGTATATTAATGTTACATTCTCAGTTTGCAAAGCAGTATTTTGAGCTATCCAGTATTACAACATTTCAGTCATAAAGTGTTAATTACTTAATCATATGGGAAGCTTAATACCGAGTTGACTAGGGTCGGTCACCCTCAAGTCCCAGAACTACGTGCCCCGTAGGTTGTAAGTCTCCTTTGTGGGCATCATTTTAGTGATCACGCCAACATGCCTCTATACCTCTGACAGAGTATATTGGGTCCTCTCGATGGAGCATATAGATCGAACTCCATATTTAGCTCATGTGGTTTTATATCTGTTGTTAGTAGCTCTCTTACAGTTCAGTCAGATTCTATTGCATTGACCATGTTATCAATATAGTTCAGTAATCAGTCTTAGCATGTTATAAACTTGGACATTGCATTCAGTTTAGCCATGTTCAGTATTCCCAGTATTCTTATCATGTTCAGATTATGTCATTGCTCTATTGCTTGTTCAGTTATGTTATTATTCAACTTTATTCTATCCTACATGCTCAGTACCTTTCAAGTACTGACGAATACTCTGCGCTACATCTTCTCATGATGTAGGTTCAGGTCCTCAGCAGTCAGATCACGCATAGATCGGTTCCCGATCTTCAGTTCATCATCATCAGTGGTGAGTCTTCATTCTTCAAGACTAGTGACATGATTATCTCTTTGCTTTTAGTTTTAGTTTCAGTATTTACTAGATTTAGGTGGGGCATGTCCCAACACTTCTAGTCAGTTTAGAGGCTTATTTCAGACATAATTAGTTTCAGCTTTAGCGTTAGAGTTTGACTTTTCATTTGTATTCAAACTCTCAGTTTCCATTTATTCAGTTATTACATGGGTGTTTCCCATCATTTCAGATTCTTATATGATTTAGCTTCCGCACAGTGTTTATTGATTCAGTTATCTTTATGTATGCTTATTATATGCCAGCAGGGTTAACTTGGGGTCACTCATGATCCTAGGTCCCGTGTTCGCGTCCTGGGAGTAGCCTCGGAGAGTGACAGAAAGACACAATTTTTTTGTAACTATCAAAAAGTTATTGAGGAAGCAAAGGTCACAACGAAATTTTTTTGTTTGTTTATTATTTGGCAAAGTCATCTTTTTAACCCAATACTTTAATTTTCAAATAACTAAAAATGACTCTCATAGTATCTACGTGGTTACCCTTATTTAGAAAATTAACTATTAAATAATAAACCTCTAAATATGAATTAATATAATTTATTATTTGTAAAGTTAGATCAAGAGCCTATTTAGAATGAGTTCAAATTATATTCATCTCATTAAATTGAGCAATAAAATCAATTTCTTACCATTTTCTACCCTATGATAATCTCATAAAATTTATTAACTTTCCAATACATTGTGACTTTCAAATATTATTTTTTATAAAACATTATGAAATTATTATAAACATACCATAGTGTGGGTATTCATTCCATAATTTCTTAGATACGCTTGCAATTGGATTAAAATGTACTTGGATTATCTTACAATTAAATAAACTTATTGTTGGGTAAGCTTGCACAAACAGACAACTATCTGTAAATAGGAAGCACATTCAGTCATTTGTACATCAATTTCTCTTTTTATTCATAAATTTCTCAAAATATCATTTACCAATGAATTCTACAAAACTAGAGCTTATCAGGTGAGTTTCTATTATATGTCCTTTTTATTTCTTCTTGTTTTTTTTTTTTTATAATCACCTTGACATGTTATGCTACTTTCAATTTTCAGCGTGATCAAGAAAGCAGGAAAAGCAGTGGATTTAAAAAAAAAAAAGATCTTCTTAGAATATGATTTGCAGAGTGAATTGATGGAGAGAACAACTAGCATTGCGACTATTGAAGAACGTCATGAACTTCATAAAAAATTTCCTACAGACTGTGACCAATTGACGGCAGAGGTTAATTTAAATTTTACCAAGTATGAATTCATAAAATGTTATAATAAATTGATTATCAACTTTATCCAGCCTTTTTCTTTTGCAGTGTCAAAAGTAGTTAAACTTAATCAAAATTTTGAAGACAATGGAAGATTAAAAGTAGTCTTGGCAATGACAATTTCTATGGAAATTGCATATTACAAGATTATTGATTTAGTAGTCAAGCTAGGAGAAACATCATAGTTTTGTCTGTGAAAATTCTAGTTGTACTACAATGCTCTTTATTGAATTAAATTATTGTTTTTTTTACATAATTTTAATTCGTAGCTATATTAAACATATATTTAAAGTCAATAAAATAAAGAAAATGATGTTGTGTTCAGTAAATTTATCACTTACCTAAAAGACTAATAATGATTAAGATATTTTAATTACATATTTTACTATTAAATCAAATGAACTAAGAATTAAAAATTAGTCAATCTCCGCAACCAATGGTGCCATAACTATTTCATAATTAATTTTCACGCATCTTCAAAAATCAAGTCACATATTGGTACTAGAACAAAGGAGGCAGGTTCATAAAAAATCATTTAACCGTAACAGTAATTGCAAATTTAGCTAATAAATTTAATAATATCTAACACACAATTTTATGTAAATACAAATGAAAAGAAAATTAGCAGAATCTAATTATTTTTTCACGCTGTAGATTTATCCAAACAAAATATTTTTCATTATTAGGATTGATATTAAGGTAAAATTTTGAATGTACCTCTTATTATTGATACAATATACAAAAGAAAAGTAAACCACAAGCTCATGTTTGAGATATATGTCTTTAACAAAATTGATGTTTCCACCGATTTGATACAACAAATCATTAGACCTCCTTCCAAATAATTAAAAAAATAACGTCCTAAAAAAGATAGTTGGAAATTAATCTACGGGGAGACTTAAATATTAGGCTTATTTAAAGTGATTCCTTAATTATATTCATGAGTAGCTTTAGGCCTATATGTTTTAGAAAAGATAGAAACCTAATTCTCTGTCAAATATTTAACGACTATTAACTATTAGATTATGGAATTGTAAGAAAAAAATGAAAAGACTTTGAAAGTCTAATAAAAATCTCACAGACTTCAAAACTAAAATTTGCTTGAATCACTCATATTTAGAACATCATCATGATTTTGTAAAATAAGTACATTCCTGTAAGAACTAAAAAATTAAAAGAATTTTTTTTCTTTATGCCTATCTTGCAATTAGTTTTTCTAACCCCCCCCCCCCCTCCTCCATAGTTACTATCTTTTGATTTTTTTTCCCTTTTTACATTTATTTTGGGCTCAAACCCTAATAATCTGTCATTCCCTGAGCCTACACCCTAGGTGGGACTGGCACTCAAAGACCATTGCTGGCCCCAAGCGAACTCTTGGCCTGGCTTACTAAACTTAGTGGAAGACAATATTCATACTTATAATGATCAATATCACTTAACTTAACTGAATAATAAAATAACTGAGAATGTTTAAAGGTCAAACATTCAACTTGGCCAAAAGTGGTAACCCAAGTCTTACCAATAAGAAATGATAATGAAAAGACTCAAAGGACTAACATCTGACTGTCTATGAAGCCTCTAAAACAACTGAGATGGATGTTGGGACAACCCCATAACATCCTAATGAACTAACTAGAAAGCAATGAAAATAGATCCTCCGAAATACAAGGAGACTCACCGACTGACTTTGAACTACTCACTGGATCAACGCTGCGCTGGAATGCCGATCCTAGTTACTTGTGTCTGCATCATAAGACGATGCAGGCCAACTGGCATCAGTACATTGAATGTACGAGTAGCGAGTTGGAATGCTAAAACCACATAGGCTTGAAAGGATTCTGAAAGAAACACTTACCTTGGCTCTTCTCAACACTCATGAATACTTAACTGAACTCATTTCAATATAAAGCAATTTAAAACAAGTTCAATATAAAGAAAAATTGTTTAAAAACATGATGTCAACTCTGTGTATATACAAGGATACAACATAACTCTGAAATGTATATAAAAATACAATAAACTGATGTATATAAAAATACAATAACTTTTGTGGGAGTTTCTCTAACCGACAACCATCACATAAGAGCTATAGTGATGATATATCGATCTACCTCACGCTTCCAGCGCATCCTATACCCGGCCAGAGGTATAGGACCTGAACTACTAAGTGGATCCACTAGTCTATTGTGAAAAAGGTTCATCTAAAAAGTATGACCCTTTTCTACCCATGGTGGCTACATGGTTTTATGGAGATGCGAGTTATCTGAACTCATGCTCGCCCCCAATTTGGTGCTCATTACTACTCCCAAAATATACTAGCTCTTATGTTTAGAAAAAAATACACTTCTTCTGTGATTTGAGATTAGTGCTCAAAACCTTAGCTCAAAGGTTCATGAAACTGAAATACAAAACTTTAACTCAAATTAAAAAAATTCTGATATAAAAATAATATTCAACTCGCCCTAAAATAGGAACCTTAAGTCTTTAAAACATTTAATATAATAAATGAATAATACAGACTTCTCAACTACACTGAATATCTATGAAGCCCCTAACTGATAAAGATGGAAGTCGGGACAAGTCCCACGACATCCTGACTAAACTGAAAAGTAAATGAAATCCTCCAGAAATAAAGAGGCTCACCATAGCTAACTCGAACTCTTGGATGTATCAACGAAGCTCCTATTGATGATCCTGAATACATGTGTCTGCATCATGAGAAGATGCAGGCCAAATGGCTCAGTACGTGGACTGTACGATCATGTAAGGGGAGTTCTAAAGCATAACATAAGCTTGAAACTTGATAAAAAGGAAACATACTTACCTCTTCTCAAACTTACTCAACTCAAGGAATACTCAAGGATACTCAAAACTACTCAACCTACTCAACTCAGAAGTACTCAAGGATGAGATACTCAACTCAGAGATATGATATTCGACTCTGGGTACTCAACTCTGGATACTCAACTCAATATAAAGCAACAATACACATGCAATTTATCGAAAGCTTTATAAAATAGTAAAACAACTTAGTTCGTTAAAGAAAATGCAATAACAAACTCAACTTTACTTATATAATAAAGTAATACAGTTTCTGTATGAGATTCTCTAACCGACAACCACCACTATGAGCCTAAGTGGTGATACATCGTCTTGCCCACGCTGCCAGAACTGTCCTATACTTTGCCGTCATATAGAACGCTTTAACTTAGTGGATCCACTAGCTTAACTTATGTGATCATCTAAAAAGTATGACCCATTAATACCCATGATGGCTACATGGTTTATGGAGAATTGAGTTATCTGAACTCGCATCCCCATATCGGTGCTCAATACTACTCCCAAAATATACTTAGCTCATATATTTGTAAAAACAAAACTTTTTCTTTGGTTTGAGATAATTACTCAAAACTTAGCTTAAAAGCTCTCTTGGAAATCATAGTTTCCTTTTTACTGAAAAACTAGCTCAAAGGCTCCTCTGAAATCTCGGTTTCCTTTCTTGTTTAAATGTGAAGACATTTACTCTTTGGGAATACATAGTCCCGATGTACTCTTTTGAAGAAATGAACTCAACTCTTTACTCTTTACTCTTTACTCTTTACTCTTTGCTTAACTCAGAACTTAAGTCTTAAAACAAAGTTAAAATGTTTGTAAAAGACTTCTTAAATACGGTTCACACCGAATTATGGACGTGAACGACTCAATGCAAGGTTTACAATAACCATAGATAGAACTCAATACTTGGAACTCAAGAACTTCAATAATACTACTCACTTCAAGAATGCTCAACTCAGAGGGTTCATGCGGAATTTATGAGCATGAACTACTCAACTCAAGCAAGGGCGGACCCACATGTTGTTCAGGGGGTTCACCCGAACCCCCTCGATAAAAAATTACACTGTATATATAAGGTGAATGTTCTGGATTTATGTGGATATATATATTTTGAACCCCCTCAATGACAAGGTGAAGGAGATAGCCCAGCGGCAGCTCCCTTCATAATTAAGCCTGACGTCCAGGAATCAAATCCCCGGGTTAGCGTTTTTTTTTTTAGTTTTTTACTTTCAGTTTTTTTTTTTTTTTTTAGTTCCAGTTCCGATTTTCATGTTTTTTTTAGCTTTGTTTTTTTTAATAAAACGTGCTAAAATGTGGTGTTAAACCCAAAAAATTCAAGGGTCCCATACTCCCATTCCTAAAAATTGTAGTACCTATAAACTATATACTACTACTTCCTTGAAATTTTATTTTGTTGGCTTATTTACACGTTTATACTTTTATTTTTCGAACCCCCTGAACGAAAATCCTGGGTCCGCCACTGAACTCAAGGACTCAAAAATACTTCTCATCTCAAGATTGTTCGACTTATAACGTTCATGCGGAATTATGGGCATGAACTACTCAACTCATGGACTTCATGGGTAATAGGTAATAGTCCCATGATTAGGATTATAATCTCAAATGGGTTAGAAACTCAATATTTACGACTTAAAACATGGAGATATTACTCTTCTCATAGATACTCAACTTATGGAGTTCATGCAAAATTTATGGGCATGAAAGACTTGACTCAAAGGTCTACAAACTACCTGGAACTCATGTATATGACTCTTCTCTTTCTCTGACTTACTTCCTCAAACTTAGTTCAAATCGATAGTTGATCTCATAGGATTCACAATTGAACTCAAAGGCTTTCTTGAAACTCCACTTTTAACTCTCTCTTGAATGTGAATTATGAATCAAGAGTTATGGTTCATGATAAGAAAGATCTCATGATGACAAGGTAGACTTATGAATACATTATTCTCACTCTCATACTCACTTGCTCGAGTCATGAAACAAGTTACTAGATATTGTAGAAGACTCTTCAAAAAGACTCAAATGGACTTTCTCGAAATGTTCGAATGAACTCTCAAAACTTAACTCTTAACTCTACCTTGAATTTGAATTATGAATTCAAGGTTATGATCATGTTAGGAATGATTTTTGGTGTTTAGAGGTAGCTTAGAGTAGTTAGAATCGAAAAGGAGTGAAGGTGCACTTTAAACGAACTCAAACGGGGCAATCAACAATAAACTGGGTGGGGCAGGCGACCCTAGCTCTATGGGTGGCGCGGGGTGCCAGACCCTAAAATTCAGAGGTGGGTTTGGGGTGCTCTGGTAGGCACATCGCGCCAGGCCCCCAACCCAGAAAATCTGACGAACTTCTTTGCTCGTTTTCTCACCCTAACTCGCCTAGAATTGAACGATTTCTTCCCCAATCACTTAGAATCAATTACTTAACATAAGTACACTCTAATCTACTCAATACATCCTTTAAAACACTCACTTTGAACTCAATAAATCATCCAAAACCCAACACAACAAGATTTAGAATGAACTTCAAGAACACTTATCAAGAACTTATTAAGAACTCTAATCTTTCAACTTCAAGAATGAAATTTGCGCTGAAAATAACATGTTTGGCGTGTGGGTGAACAAACCCAACACTATGGAAGCTTACATACTTCTTAGGGATCAAACCCATGGCGAAAATCCACTACAACACGCAAGAATCTCGATGAACGCTTGATCCTCTCCTCTTTTCTCCTCTTTTCTCTTCTTTTCTCTTCTTTTCTCTTCTTTTCTCTTCTTGAACTTTCAACTAAAACCCTAGGCTAATTTTAGGATTATAAAATTGAACCTAATAGGATTAGACCCTTAAAACCTTACTAAAAATGAATTAAATCTGATTTGGTAAGGAAAAGACCAAACTACCCCTTACTATTTCCGACTAGCTTTCCTTAACTGGACAACCTAACTTCAAAAGGTCATATCTTACTCATCCAACCTCAAAACTGAGCAAACTCGGTGGCGTTGGAAAGATAATTCAAAGGTCTTTCCTAAGGTAACTGGTAGAACACATAACTCATCTTGATCTAGGAGTTATGGTCGTTTGACGTCTACATCTAGTGAACTTAACACTTCAGAAATTTTAATTTCTCTGTAAAATCCTACTCACAACGAATAATGGCTCGAGTCTCAGTTCGAAAATTTTCTGGGGTGTTACAAAGGCTATCTTGGAAATCTCAGTTTCCCTTCTTGCTTCATTTAGAAAGCTATTACTCTTTTCTGAAAACTAGCCTGAAGGCTCTTTGGAAATCTCAGTTTCCGTTCTTATTTAAATGTGAAAATATTTTAAATCTCTTTGGGAATACTTAGTCCCCATATAACTTTCATCTATATTCTTTACTCAAATTGAACTTTAAGTCTTAAAACAAGGTTAAAAGCATTTGCAAAAGACTTCTTGAAAAGACTATGAGAACTTCCTAGACTTGGCTGTTGACTTTCCTTAACTTTGATCCTAACTTTCCTTGAATTGGATTATGGATTCAAGGTTCATGATCTCATGTTTATGGATGATTTCATGATGTTTATATGTACCTTAGAGTGTTGAAATCAACTAGAAAACATAGGTACAATGCTAAGGAACACGTACGAAAAGATGGGGGAAGAATGGGAAGAACTGTCGTCCCTGGCGCTCTGAGAGGCGTGGGGAGCCAACCCTCAACATTCAGGGAATAATTTGGGGCGCTCTGGCTGGTGCGTAGCCCCAGAGCCCCACACTTAGGGACTGCTTTGGGGCGTACTGGCTAGCGCGATGCCCCACCCCCTTCCCCAGGTGTTTGACGACTTTTCTTCTCTGTTTTTCAACTCTAACCCCTCTAAACTTCAATGGATCTTTCCCCAAACACTTAGGATCATTTATACCCTCAATACATGATAGATTCAAACCGAAATTAAACCCGGAAACATGAATCAAATCGCAAGAAACTTCAACAAAACAATCCACAAGAATTCAAACGAATTTCATCAATAACTCAAAGGATTTTCTTTCAAATCACACATATTTCGCTGAATTGAATCATGATTGGCGCGTGGGTGAACTAACCGAACGGTATGTGATCTCACATACCTTGTAGGGATCACCCCCGATGAATTCCACAAGCTATCCTTGACGAAATCGACGAATCTTGAACGTTCTTCTCCTTTCTCCTCTTTTCTCCTCTTCTCCAAGCCCTAGCGTGAAAATTCACTTTTCTAAAACTGACTAAAATCTGACTTTACCCCAATTAAACTCCTAAAAATGAATTAGAATAATTAGGTAAGGAAAAGACTAAATTACCCTTCCAAAATCCGGATTAGACTTTCCTTAATCCAACAGCCCAACTTCCAAAGGACATAACTTACTCATATAAACTCGGAATCGCGTAAACTCGGCGGCGTTGGAAAGATAATTCCAAGATCTTTCCAACCATGTCTAAAAGTACACCTAACTCATCTTGAGATAGGAGTTATGTCCGTTTGAAGTTGACCAAAACTCAACTTTTCTTAACTTAAAACAAATTTCCCAGATTTTCATTCTTTCCAAAAATGACTATTTCAAATTATAAGCTTCTTCCTAGTTATTTCAAATTGCGAGATGTTACATAATTAGTAGTTATTCATGGATTAGAGTTCATTTAAATCCAAAAGGAGATAATTATTATATGTTCGCTCATTTAAAATTGACTATGTTCAATAATTATTTCTATTTTCTCTTGTTTCAGTTTTTTCCGACTCATTAATTCATATAATAATGGAAGTATTGGATCTCATAAAGAGAAGTAAAAAGATTTACCTTATTATCCTTGTCTAACTAGTTTGGATACACAACGATTATTAGTTTGCTAATTGAAGAATTTTAATGCTCTCGTTTTGGTAATTTTTCTTTTCTCGGTTACTTTTATGGAAATAAAGTAGAAAGCTTGATTCAAGTAAGAAAACCATGAAGACTAATTATTTATTACCAAGTTATCGATTTAAATCTATATATGCACCATGTTCAACATTAATTCAAATGTTTTTTTACCTTTATTTTAAGAAAAATATTAGTTGCATACTCTCTCTTAGTCACAATAAGATTTCTAATGGAGTAATGTCTGAAACTTTATTCCTTAAC
>JAJOOO010014057.1:0-18401 GCA_029582685.1 Solanum piurae | reverse complement strand
CTTTTAAAGTGAGCTTTTTGTTGTTAGTTAAAATAAATGTCCAATTAATTTAGGGACAACTTGCATTATACAGTTACAAGTATACTTCTTTAGGGACAGCTTGCATTTTACAGCTTGCATTAGTTTATAGTAGCAGTGGTACATATATATGTAATAATATTTTGATTATAGTAGCAGTGGTACAAGTGTGAAATGTACATGTTTCAGACTTCAGCTATAGGGCATTTTACATAATATTACAGCTGATATGACATAGCAATGTAACTATTTTTAGCCCATTAAACTGAAAAATCAAACAAAAAAATTGTATAATTTTAAATTTTTAAAAGCCCACTAAGCAGGCCCATAACAAAAAAACCGAATCGAAATAACATAAACCGAACCGAATCGAAATAATTTGGTTCGGTGTTCGGTACACGTTGTACAAGAACCGAAAAAACCGGAAAAAAAAAACAAAAACCGAACCGAATAACCGAATGCCCAACCCTACCGGGTAGAAGGGTACCTGTTCTACAATCTTTAGTAACATCCAATATTCATGGCAGAAAAAATTGCTCTAGTTTACCCCAATAGTTATCCTTGGCATGCGTCATATCAGCTAAACAATATTAGCTATAACAAAAGTTCAAGCTTCACAAGATTCTTTGCACAAAATCACAAAGAACTCTTCTGTTCCTGGACTTCGAAGATACGAATCACAAGCATCAAGGAAAAAGAAAGACACGAGCATATAA
Organism: Solanum piurae; assembly: GCA_029582685.1. NCBI lineage: Eukaryota > Viridiplantae > Streptophyta > Magnoliopsida > Solanales > Solanaceae > Solanum > Solanum piurae. Next base: position 17,667 of record JAJOOO010014057.1, on the reverse strand, counting down.
TGTAAAGTTGTGATTTTTTTACTCCCAGGTTAATTCAAGAGATCATGGAAAAAAACATACTTGAACTATCACTTTTTCGTGATTTTCACATGTGAAGAATTTGTTGTTCTCTTTTTCTTTTCTTATATGAACTATCACCATCTATATATCATTCTTAATAACTTTTTTCGCGAGTTTCAGCTATGAACAATTGGTTATTCTCTTTTTCTTTCCCTACATGAACTATCACCATATATGTATTATAAGAGAAATAGTAATACTTTTTATGTTCTTTTGGATAGCGCTGCGCAGACCAATTAATACCTGAGACTCGGAGTCGAAGTGATGGCCTAATAGACCAGAAAGAGTGACAGGAATGTAGAAAACAGAGACAACCAGAGGGTAGTTTATTGATCGTAATTACTATGCAAAAGAACTAACTTATAATAATGTCTTAATTTGAATAGTTCATAAATTGTAAGTCATGCTTTCATCTAGGAATGATATCGCCACCTAAAATGACAACTTACTAAGAGCAAAACCTCGTGAACTCCACACCAAACCTCTTTTCATTATTACACATACCTTCTATGTAGTTTGAAGTTGAAGTAGGTATGTCTCCGTCAAGCTGTCCGCCTATAGAAGGGCATTTTTGGAAAGTAAAAAAAATTATCAAAAATTGTTTCTTTAGTTCTACTCTAATTCAATTACTGAATAAATTTGTTAAAATTGTAAAACTCATTACAGCTATGACTTTAGGATGGTTTCTGATGGTGTAATATACCACAAATACAATAAATATTACAGTTGAAAATAAAATGACAAAACTGAAAAAATAAATCTTTAGGCGGAGGTGCGGATATCTTGCTTTCTTTAAGGAGATTCAAGTCCACTACGCCATAATCTAAACTGATCCAGTAGTAATACTCTTGACGTGTCCCCTCCAGGATACAACAGCCCAACAACGTCGTATAACTCAAACAACTCCGGATTAGTTGTAGAGTCCAAAGCTCTACAAAAAAACACCTTCCTTCAATATATAAATATTCTATTTTGTATATAGTAAATATAGTTGAAGACTTAGAATATTATTCTTTGTCTCAACTCTCTCTTTCACTACAACATTAATCTCAATATAAACACAATAAAATACTATTCATCTTTTTCACTCTATATTTTCTTGTAATTATCTTGTTTTTTTCTTATTTAACAACACAAAGGAAGACCACACTATTTATAGGTGATGAATTCTTCCTTGCAATGAATAGGAAGATAATGGGTAGTAAATTTGTCAAATGAATGGCTCAAATGTTACATAAGTTACAAGACATAAAGATAGAATAATGGATGAAATGAAGAGTTGTGGTTACATAAGTTACTAAAAACTAATGACCACTTTCTTCCACAATTGATGAGAGTAAAGAGGCACAAATGTAATGTCCATCAATAGACATAACATGATATATAATGTGACATATAATATATTTTTATTAATATTAAAATGTCACAACAACAATCCCCCACTCATTTTAATATTAAGATAAAGAGAGTTATTCTCAACTCGGTTGAAGGTAGACTATTATGCATAATAAAGGTGTGTTCTGCATTGAACCTTCACTTATTAAAACAATAACCTTTACTCCAGAGTCAGTAGTGGTTTCAGACTTGAACTATGATTGCTTAAGGTAAATAAAGTATCATAGCTTACACACAATAGTCAAGGTGTTGACATAAGCTTTAATAGCCAGCACATTACGGCCTTGTGCTATCCCGGTTTCATGAGTATTTTTTAGAACAAGTCCATTCTCATAGAAAGCAAACTACTTTCACACTCACATAGGTGAAATCTATCAAGGATGCTCCTATAATATGACACCCCACTCATACAAGATACAGAATTTCATTCAGAGTTCAAGACTCAACCTCCACAAATCATTATAGGATAAATGCACTCACATCATAGGGATTGAATAAAATTAATATTAGTGCATTTCACAACAAGTCATCATATGATTCGTTCTTCCCATTGAACCTGGTTATATGATCTCTAGTCCCCAGGTTGGATTTCCTCATATATGACTCAGAATTTATGAGCTTCAATTTTCATCCCCCTCGATGTGCTTCAGACCCTTTATCTTGCTAAAACCTTAGTGTAACAACCCAGAAAAAATTTTGAACTAAGACTCGAACCGTTCTTCGTAGTGAGTGAGATTTTACCAAGGAATTAGAAATTTCTTAAGTGTTAAGTCACTAGATGTAGCACCTTGAGTTTCAAAAAGAATTAAATTGGAAATAGCAAAATCTAAAATTTTGCAAGTTAAGCTAAGTATGAGTTTTGGGTCGACTTCAAACAACCACAACTTCTAGCTCAAGATGATTTAGGTGTGATACCAGATACCGTAGGGAATATCTTTGAATTATCTTTCCAACTCCACCGAGTTTTCTCAGTTTCGAGTTTGTATGAGGGAGATATGTCCATTCGAAGTTGGACTATCTAGATAAGGAAAGCCAAAACTGGATTTTAGAGGAGTATTTTGATATTTTCCTTACCCAATCATATTTAATTCATTTCTAGTAATATTTTAGGGGTATAATATGATTAGGTTAAGTTTTATAATCCTAGTTTACGCCTAGGATTTTAGTTGAGAGTTTAAGAAGAGAAAAGAGAAAGGATCGAAGAGTTCGTCGAAATTCTTGAGAGTTGTTGCGGATTGTCGCCATGGGTTTGATCCCTAAGAGGTATGTAAGCTTCCATAGTGTTGAGTTTATTCACCCACACGCCAAACATATTATTTTCATCAAAGTTTCATTCTCAACAAGTTGGACGATTTAAGTTCTTGATAGGTGTTCTTGAAGTTCATTCTAAATCTTGTTTTGTTGGGGTTTTGATGATATCTTGAGATTAAAGTGATTCTTTTGAGTGTATTACTGTGTACTTAGGTTGGGTGATTGAATCTAAGGAAAACTTGAGAAAAGAAATCGATTAAAAGCGATGTAGGATCAGAAAATGAGAGGCGAAATTCGTCGAACTTGACCTGGGGAAAGGTTGGGGCGACGTGCCCCAGATGCGCCCAAGAGGCTGGGGCGGCGCCACTGCAGTGCGTCCATATGCAGTCTCTGAAGTTAGGGGATGGCACCCCACACCCGGAACGCGCCAGGGTCGCCTGCCCCCACTCATTTTCTTTCGGTTGTCCCGTTTGAGTCCCTTTTAAGTGTACTTTCACTCCCTTTGATTCTAATCACTCGAAACTACTTCTAAACACTTAGAAATCATTCATAACATGATCATAACCTTGAAATCATAATTCACATTCAAGGTATATTTAAGAGTTAGGTTTTGAGAGTTCATTCGAACATTTCGAGAAAGTCCCTTTGAGTCTTTTTGAGGAGTCTTCTACAATTTCTAGTAACTTGTTTCAAGACTCGAGCAAGTGAGTATGAGAGAGAGGAGAATGTATTCATGAGTCTACTTTGTCATCATGAGATCCTTCCTATCATGAACCATAACTCTTGAATTCATAAATCACATTCAAGAAAGAGTTAAGAGTAGAGTTCAAGAAAGTCTTTGGGTTCAATTGTGAATCCTTTGAAATCAACTATTGATTTGAACTAAGTTTTGAGGAAGTAAGTATGAGAATGAGAAGAGTTGTATCATGAGTTCCATAATTTTATGTAGACCTACGAGTCAAGTCGTTCACGCCCATAAATTCCGTATGGACTCCATAAATTGAGTATCATTGAGAGGAGTAGTATCTTCCAGTTCTAAGTCTTGAGTATTAAGTTCCTAATCCCCTTTGAGTTTATATTTCTAATCATGGGACTATTACATATTACCCATGAAGTCCTTGAGTTGAATTGTTCATGCTCATAATTCCGCATGAACCCTATAAGTCGAACAGTCTTGAGATGAGAAGTATCTTTGAGTCCTTGAGTTGAGTAGTTCATGCTCATAATTCCGCATGAACCCTCTGAGTTGAGCATTCTTGAAATGAGTAGTATCATTGAAGTTCTTGAGTTCCAAGTATTTGAGTTCTATCTATTGTTATTGAAAACATTGCATTGAGTCGTTCAAGTCCATAATTCGGTGTGAACCATATTTTTAAGAAGTCTTTTACAAATGTTTAAACTTTGTTTTAAGACTTAAGCTTTGAAGTTGAGTAAAGAGTAAGAGTAAAGTTCTTTTTCTTTAAAATGATATATGGGAACTAAGTATTCCCAATAGTAAATGTTTTCACATTTAAGATGAGAGGAAACTGAGATTTCCAACAGGGTTTTAAGCAAGATAAGGAACATCGATTCCAAGAGAGCTTTTAAGCTAAGTTTTGAGTAATTATCTCAAACCAAAGAAAGAAGTTGTTTTAAAAACTTATGAGCTAAGTATATTTTTAGAGTAGTATTGAGCACCGATATGGGGATGCGAGTTCATATTAGCTCAAGTCTTCATACACCATGTAGCCATCCTGGGTATTAATGGGTCATACTTTTTAATGATCACATAAGTTAAACTAGTGGATCCACTAAGTTAAGCGTTCTATATGACGGCAAAGTATAGGACAGTTCTGGTAGTGTGGGCAAGACGTTGTATCACCACTTAGGCTCATAGTGGTGGTTGTCGGTTAGAGAAATTCCCACAGAAACTATATTACTCTATTATATAAGTAAAGTTGAGTTTGTTACTGCATTTTCTTTAACGAACTAAGTTGTTTTTATTGTTTTATAAAGCTTTCCATATATTGCATGTGTATTGTTGCTTTATATTGAGTTGAATATCCAAAGTTGAGTACCCAGAGTCGAATATCATATATTTGAGTTGAGTATCTAATCTCGGAGTTGAATATCTTATCCTTGAGTACTTCTGAGTTGAGTAAGTTGAGTAGTTTTGAATATCCTTGATTATTCCTTGAGTTGAGTAAGTTTGAGAAGAGGTAAGTATGTTTCCTTTTTATCAGTTTCCAGCTTATATTTATGCTTTAGAATTCCTCTTACATTCTCGTACATCCCACATACTGAGCCATTTGACCTGCATCTTTTCATGATGCAGACACGGGTATTCAGGATCGTCAACAAGAGCTTCGTTGATACATCCGAGAGTTCGAGTTAGCTATGGTGAGCCTCCTTATTTCCGGAGGATTTCATTTACTTTTCAGTTAGTCAGTATGTCGCAGGTCTTGTCCCGACTTCTATCTTTATCAATTAGAGGCTTCATAGATAGTTAGTATAGTTGAGAAGTCTGTATTATTTATTTTATTAAATTTTTTAAAGACTTAAGTTGCCTATTTTATGGCGAGTTTAATAATTTATTTTATTTAGAGTTTTCTTTTGAGTTAAAGCTTTCTATTTAAGTTTCATGAATTTTATTCAATTTTTAAGCTTTTGTATGCTTAAGTTAGTCTTCTGCTTGTAGTCCGTCAGGTTGAGGGTTCGCTTGGGGACCAGCAATGGTTCTTGAGTGCCGGCTACGTCTAGGGTGTAGACTCGGGTCGTGACACTTATTTTATGAATCTGCAAGATTTAACACAAGTTTTAACACAATCAACATTGATGGTATACCAGTGATCAATATGATCTCACAATATTGTGTTTGTATCCTCATGAATCTGAATTTACCATTATACTAATGATTTTGTATTCAACCATTATATCACAATCAATCAAAATTAGAAAAATTAATTTCTCAAAAGAAAGTGTTTGATATAGTAAAATCAATTCACTTTTCACTTGTTGAAGTTTAATTTTTTTTTACTTCAACCTCCAGAGTAGATAAGCAAGCAATATAATTTGCTTTTCTCACTTCCAACAAATAGCACCAAGTTTTCTCATCTGCACCAACAAAACTTTTGAGTATAACATAATATTTTTTTCTCATAAAAACAAGCCACCAAATTTCATAACAAGTAAAAACTAATGTACAAGACATAAAGATAGAATAATGGATGAAATGAAGAGTTGGTGGTTACACAAGTTACTAAAAACTAATGACCACTTTTTTCCACAATTGATGAGAGTAAAGAGGCACAAATGTAATGTCCATCAATAGACATAACATGATATATAATGTGACATATAATTATTTTTATTAATATTAAAATGTCACACCAACAGTTTCAGTAACAAATTTTCACCAATTCGAAATAATATTAGGTTTAAACTGAATGTATATTTTTGAAATTGTAAAACCCCATGCAGCTATGAACTTTGGATGGTTTCAGTAACTGATTTTTCCCAATTTGAAATAACATTAGGTTTAAACTGAAGGTACCAATTAAAAGTAAGAAATACAACATTGAACAGACACAATGATTCATTAGAAGGAGAAAACACAATGGAGACATCTTAACACAGCAGAGACAAAAGGTATACCTTTTTGCTTGTTCGTAAAAGAGGACTTCCGAAGAGTTGATTTGAACTCAATGAATGTGTTGTTTTCCCATGGAAATAAAGAAGCTTTACAGAACCATAAAACATGTGGAAGTCAAAAACTCGCAGCAACTGAAGACACACCCTTTTGGATGACTACAAGGGGAAATAACGGATTTGCCCCTAGATGTCCGGAAAAACTACAAGGGAAAATGACAGGTTTGCCCTTGGAATATCTGAAAAAGCACTCCCTTATTAAGAATGAAGCAAGCATGGCAGATTGATCTGTAAATTATTTGAGAAGGACAGTTATTGATATGTAAAAATATCACAGCTCAAGAAGGGCCTAGCCATCATCAGTAACATTTTCCGGATTACTAAGTGAGTAAAATCTATTGCAGGAAACAACGAATTAGTAACAAGAAAACATTGTATGGCATACCTTAGATATAACAACTTGAAGCTCTGAGAAGCTGTCTTCAGAGGACAAGTTATCAAGAGGCTCATTTTTTCCATAAAGTTGATGGAAAACTATATGCATATCGGAAGCATATCAGAATCTTACTGCTTACATAAATAATAGATAACCAATAACGTTTATGCTAGAACACATAAACTTACTGAAATTTAACTCAGGAATTACCTCTTGAAGCGTGAGCAGTTACCTTCAAGTGAATCCACTAGTTAGATAGACCTTCAAGCAAATCCACAAGATAGACATCAGTTTTGCAGTCTTTTACAATGATCCCAAGTTCACATCCGAACTCTCACAATACTTGGGTAGGCAAGCATGAATAGAAACCTTCAATAGTTTTCTAGGTTAGGAGAATCCCTATTTATAGAGATTTCTTCCCAATCCAAAGAGGAGAACAAAACACAGTCTATATATTTTTTTTCAAAAGAACACGCCTATTTTCTTTTAAAAGTAAACACACACCTAACTCCCATTTTCCCTTAGAAATAAGATTCTGAGTTCTAGTTTTATATGGGCATTGTAGGGATCACAAAATTAATCACGAATGCTTCCTATTATTGAAATAATTTCAAGTAATTAATTTGAATTATTCTTACCATAATAAATAATAAAATCATTCCAGTAGAAATTCATAATTGCACTCCTCTATTTATATTTCGAAATTCCCTATTAAACACTTATGTAATTCTCCATGTTAAAACTACATATACTAATCAATAAATTAAATTATTGACGAATTTAATTCAATGATTAATTTATTTTAGAATACTGCTTAACTTATTTCATGTGTCAGATTCAAAAATTCACTTGCAATGTTTGACACGATGAAAACTTATAAGCTTCTCAAAAAGGCATACCATCATTCTCTATATCGAGACATGGATTCCATCAACTAACTTATTATTTCACCAATATATATTATTATCATCCAATCTACCAGGCATAATGACCCATCTCAAAATCTCACCTTTTAATAAATCAAAATGATGATTAATAAATACAGATCATAATAGTTATATCAGGATTAAGAATATAAGTACATTTCTAAAGCAACTATCTCTACTCGGTCTCTTTTAATACATACAAAATGCACTAGCACAAGAAGTTGGAACTATACCGTTCTCATAATCAAGATAAATTATATATAATCTTATGATACTATTGTACCGATGACATGTCCAAATTCTATCTTAGATTGTGAACAAAAACCTTTATACTTATAAGAACTGATTATTTAATATACACTAAATCATCTACTGTATAAATAAACAGACACCATAAACGAATATATGATCTATTAAAACTGAATAAATAATTATTCTATAATAAACATTATATCTAACCATATGGTTAATAGTATATATCCCAACAATCTCTCACTTAGACTTTTAAGCATCACGATTGTTATAATGTACGATATCTAAATTCATGATTAATATTATATACCCTAACAATCTACCACTTAGACTCTTAACTATGAATTTACAACTTTCACATGCATTCCTTTATTTCTTATTGAAAGAATTTTACCAAGTTGTTTTCTCATGTAATTTCGTCTAGTAGTGCTTCGTCGTAACAAATAGATTTTGTACTAGATATAGAGGGACCTTATCATCAAACCCTACAAGAGTGTACTTCTTTTCAAGAGTTCTATCATGAAAGTTCTCTCACACATACAAAACAAATCAATCTTCGTTATGATTTTCCTACTACTTGAGGTAGTAGTTTTCTTATGTCTAGTAACTATAATGACTTGAGCAAGATGAAGCAAACGATTGTTTATTAATCAGTTATAAACTGAACTATATACATAAGCTAACTAACAAAGTCCCTCCTATGGTGGAAACTATCCAGAGATCAGGGATAATAAATATTAGACTCCTAGAATAGTGGAAACAAAATAACTAATAATACAATAAAATATTCTACCTATACAACAGTAACTATAAGAATTAAGCAGTAATAAATAATGTTCTAATACACCCACCCCCACCCCATAAGCTAGATGGAGTGGAACAACACCTAGCTGGGACAAATGGCAATGAAATGAAGCTCTTGGAAGCGGTTTGGTGAACGAATCAGCCAGCTGGTCAGAACTAGGAATATGCTTGAATGTAAGGCGCTTATTGTTAACCTGTTGGCGAACATAGTGGAAGTGAACAGTGATATGTTGCATGCGTCTATGCAGATTATTGTTCTCACATAAGTAGGTGACACCAAGGTTGTCACAGAAAATGGTAGGTGGTGTGAGGATTTTGACATGAAGTTCCTTGAGAAGATTTTTCACCCAAGTGGTCTCATCAACTGCATTGGCAACATCTCGGTACTCTGCTTCAGTGGAAGAGCGGGCAATGGTACGTTGTTTTTTTATAACCAACTAACCAGAGTAAGTCCAAGAAAAATAATATAACCTATCGTGGAACTGCGATCAGAGAGGTTTCTAGCCCAGTCAGCATCAGAAAACACAGAGAGGTTAAGACTGCTGCTTTGAGTAATTATAATGCCATAATGAGCAATGCTTTTGAGATATCGAATGAGGCGTTTAACAGCCCTCCAGTGAGCTTCAGATGGGGCATGCATGAATTGAGACAATTTATTCACTGAGTAAGAAACATCAGGCCTAGTAAAAGACAAGTATTGCAACTTTCCGATGACCTTTCTATATTCGGTAGCATCATGTGATGGAGTACCATCATTTATCATAAGACTTTCAGAAGAGCTCATGGGTGTGGAAACACCATTACAGTCTTGCATCAAAAGGTCATGGAGAAGATCTGAAACATATTTTGCTTGTGACAATAGAAATCCTTTGTTGTCTCGATGAACCTCAACTCCAAGAAAGTAGGATAGTGGGCCAAGATCTTTAAGGGAAAAATGGGAAGCCAAAGAAGATATAACCTCATGAACTAGTGAAGAACTATTTCCTGTAAGGATGATGTTGTCAACATAGACTAAAATATACACAACACCACATGAGTCATTGCAAACAAACAGAGAAGGATCAGAGTGAGACTTGATGAATCCCAAACAGAAAAGATAGGATGTCAGTTCATTGTACCAAGCACGAGGTGCTTGCTTGAGACCATAAATAGCCTTACGGAAATGACAAACATGTGAGGGATGATATGCATTCTCAAATACAGGTGGTTGTTTCATGAAAACCTCTTCTTCAAGTGTGCCTTGTAAAAAAGCATTGTTGATGTCCGTCCAGTTACTGTAAAACCCAATTGTGCCGAACTGCAAGTGTAAGAACAATACGAATTGTCATTGGCTTGACAACCGTACTGAATGTGTAGTGGTAGTTAAGACCTGGACGTTGAGTGAACCCTTTAGCAACCAATCGAGCTTTGTACCTGTCAACAGAGCCATCGACTTTCTTTTTGATCCTGTAAATCCACTTACAATCAACAACATTCTTATTAGAATCTTTAGGAACCAATTCCCATGTTTTATTATGAATTAACGCATCAAATCCAGCTTTCATAGCTTCCCTCCACTCTGAGTGTTTAAGAGTCTGCTTGAAGGTATGAGGGGCTACATTGGCAGGAAGTTGGATAAGGCAAGAAAATGGTTTTTTGGGGCAAAAATATTGTTTTGTGATCGAGTTGTTGGGCGGGTTGGAGGAGGAGGTGGGGGCAGAGGAGGTGATGAGGTTACAGGATTTGAAGGCAAGCTCGTTGGTTGTGTAGGATAGGTTGTAGAAGCAGGTGACAAAATTTGTGTTTTGTTTCGGTGCTGGTAGGTGATAAGATTAGGGTTGTATTATGGGGTTGTTGCAAAGAAGCAGGGGAAAGTGAATTACTTGAACTTGATGGATGCACATGATTCTGGTCGGTGGAGACAGACTCACAAGCTTGGCCACTGGTAGAAATGTCTAGAACAAGAAGAGAAGAAGGAAGTGGTCAAATAACAGGTGAAAGAGTTTGAGTTTGAGAATTTAAGATGTGAGAATATTGTGTGAAAGGGAAAAATATTTTTTTAAAACTTTACATCGCGTGAGATGAACAATTTTGAGTTAATGGGATCAAAACATTGGTGGGCATAATGAACTTGGGAGAATCCCAGATAGACACATGCAGTAGACCTAGGCTCAAGCTTATGGTTGGTGTAAGGCTTAAGCCATGGGTAACATAGACAACCAAAAGTTCTAAGTGACTCATATATGGGTGCAACACCAAACAATTTTTCATATGGAGATGTATTGTTTAAAAGTTGGGTGGGCAATCGATTAATAAGATAAGCAGCATGTTGACAAGCAAACGACCAAAAACTTGAAGAGAGCGATGCCTCGTCTAAAAGTGTTTTGGTAGTTTCAACAATGTGCCAATGACGACGCTCTGCGATGGCCACTCTTTGAGGTTTATGAGGAGTTGATACAAGGTGTTCAATTCCATTTAAAGTGAGATACAGATTAAGACCTTTATATTCACCTCCTCCATCAGTATATAGAGAGACAATTTTTTGCTTAAAATAGTTTTCCACTAAGGGATGAAACTTAGAAAATATGTCTCAAACCTCATGTTTATTTTTAAGAGTGTACAACCAAATATACTTGGTGTATTGATTAATGAACACAAAGTAATATCGTTTTTTATCAATTGAAAGGACAGGCGATGGACTCCACAAGTCACTAAAAAGGAGTTGCAGTGGAACAGTACTAATTAGAGATAAGCAATTGAATGGAAAATGGTTAACTTTATTTGAACAACAAAAATTACAGAAAGTAAACTTGTTTGGGGATGAAACTGGAAGAGAAAACTTATTCAAAACAAAATTTAAAATTCTTGAATAGGGATGGCCAAGGCGACAGTGCCAGATATGGGTGGCAGAATGGGTAATTAATATGGGTATCCGCTCATATTTACCCAGTTTAAGTGGGTTGGGTATCCAACTCATTTAAACATAGGTAAAAACGAGTAATACCCATATTACTCATTTAAAAGTGGGTAGTTAAATGGATAAAATGGGTAAAAGATATGCATTCACACAAACAAACAAAAAAAAGTGATAAAGGGTGGGGTAGAAAGAAAGTTTTTTTTTTAAAAAAAAAAATCTATAAAAAAATGAAACATTTTTACATTTTTTTTGGGATAGGGGGATGGGGGGTGGTAGGGCTGGTAGGGAGGTGAGTTTGTAAATTTTTCAAATTTTTTTTTTTAATTTTTTTAATTTTGTTTTATGGGGTGTGGAACGGGGGCTGGTAGGGGTGGGTTGGTGATATTTTTTTTAAAAAAAAATTAAAATTTTGTTGATTTTTTTTTGGGATGGGATGTGGAGGGGGGGCTGGTAGGGGGTAGGGAGTGTGGGTGGGTTGGTAGGGGTGGGTGGTAAAAAAATTTATAAAAAAAAAAAAAAAAAAAATTTGTTAATTTTTTTTTGGAAGGGGTGTGGAGGGGGGGCTAGTAGGGGGTAGGGGTGAGGAGGGGGGCTGGTAGGGGGTGGAGTGGTAATTATTTAATAAAAAAAAATTAATGAAAAAATTGAAAATTTTGTTAATTTTTTTTGGGATGGGGTGTAGGGGGTAGGGGGTGGGGGGGCTAGTAATTTTAAAAAAAATTAATGAAAAAATTTAAAATTTTGTTAACTTTTTTTTGGAATGGGTGTGGAGGAGGGTGGTAGGGGTCAGGGGTGTGGCGGGGCTAGTAGGGGGTGAGGTGGTAATTTTAAGAAAACAAATTAAAAATTTTAACGAAAAAAATTGAAAATTTTAATGAAAAAATTGAAAATTTTGTTAATTTTTTTTGGGATGAGGTATGGGGGGCTGGTAGGGGTAGGGGGTGTGGGAGGGCTGGTAGGGGGTAGGGGGTGTGGGGAGGCTAGTAGAGGTGGGGTGGTAATTTTTTTTATTTTTTTTTATATTTTTTTGGGATAGGGGGGTAGGGGGGCTGGTAGGGGGCGGAGTGAAGTGATAAAAAAAATTAATTTTTTTTTAAAAGCTTTGAACAAGATTTCTATTATAATATGGGTAAATATGGTTACCCATATTATCCATTGGGTAACTCATTTTTACCCATTTCAATTGTGAGTCGAGTCGAGTAACTTATCCATTTTTATTTCACTCATTTTTTGATCGACTCGACTCGCTCGTTTGCCACTCCTAGTGTCAAACTTGACGAGGAACCGTTCTAGTGGCAACTTGAACAATAAGTTTATTAACAGTGAAATTGGGCCACTCATAGAGTCCATTCCTATTTCGACCGAAGACCAGCGGCGCCCGCATTTTCAAGTCCTTCACAAAGAAATAAAATGGGAAAAATTCAATGGATGTCAGATTATCTTGACAAAAATTGGATACCGAAAGAATGTTTTGTTTGATAGCAGGTGCACACAAAGTATCAGTTAGTTTAAAAGCATTATTTGATGCAACTAATTCAGTAGAACCATGATGAGTAATTGAAATTCTTTTACCGTCACCCATAGCTATGCCTTCTGAACCATAATATTCATCTAGATTGGCAGACTCTTTTGAGACATGATGAGTAGCACTGGAGTCAACAATCCATTGCTTTTCTGCAACTTGGTTACCTGAAAGAAAATTGGCCTTTTCCTCTAAATGATTGTGAGACTGTGTCCGACAAACATTAGCAGTATGACCTTTTTTATTGCATAACTGACAGCGAACATGGTTATTGATGTAACGCCCTTGCGCAGGAGCTATTCTACGATTGTTGGAACGCCATTGTGATGTGTTGTTGGGTCGACGAGCAGCGCGGTTGTTGGAATTGATGGATTTGTTGTGAGTTACCATAGCAGCAGTTATGGCACTGTTTTCTTGCTTCACTTCCTCATGTTTGAGAAAGAGCTCATAATCAATTAGTTTCGCATACAACTCATCATAAGAGATGATAAAATCTCTTGCTCGAATTGCAGCGGAAATCTCACAAAAATCGGACCCAAGACCACTCAGAATTTTCACCACCAGTTCATCAATGGTGATTGTAACTCCAGTAGTAGTGTGCTCGTTGTAGAGAGAGCGCACTTGATGGAGATAATCGGCTACTGGGCGGGAATCCTTTGATAGACACGCGAGATGGTCACAAAGGCTAAATATTCATGTTTGGGACTTGTTGGCATAACTAAGATGCAGAGAGTCCCAAACAAGTTGAGCAGAAGAGGCAGCAGCTACAGTTGCAGCAATTGTCGGATCGACAGAAGCCTGATGGCATTCTGGATCAATTGATCTTGACGGAACCAAAGGATATAGGCTGGGTTCGCGACGTCTCTATTGTTTTGTGTGATAGTTGTGGAAGGAACTGGGGAAGAGCCATCAAGATGGCCAAACAGATTGTACCCGTGCATGAGCATGGAAATCTGGGCCTTCCAAGTAGAAAAGTTATGGCTGCCAACAAGCTTTATCGGTAGTTGGGACACAGGATTAAACTGAACAACAACGTTAAAGTTGTTGCTAGTGGTGGAGTCCGCATTCTGGACGTTCTCAGGCATGTTAAGAGAGATTTTGCGGTGGTAGTCGGATGATCGGAAAAAAAATCTCGGTAGAGTTAAGATGAGAGCTCTGAAACCATGTAATGACTTGAGCAAGATGAAGCAAACGATTGTTTATTAATCAGTTATAAACTGAACTATATACATAAGCTAACTAACAGAGTCCCTCCTACGGTGGAAACTATCCATAGATCAGGGAAAATAAAATATTAGACTCCTAGAATAGTGGAAACAGAATAACTAATAATACAGTAAAATAATCTACCTATACACAGTAACTATAAGAATTAAGCAGTAAAAAATAATGTTCTAATAGTAATGTTTCTCCCACTACTTAAATGCAATAGAACATCAATTCTGACATACCCATTAGATGAACTTGAGCGTCTGAATTTACAATTGACTCATTTGTTATTTCTTTGTTCGGTTCTTGTAAAACTAGTTTACTTCTAGGAATATGGTTTACTAAATGATCCTTTTCTAGAAAATCGGACAGTGTGTTATCAATTGCCTTATTTTCTTTAGGATAGTAAAATAAACCTTCTTTCATTCTTTTGGATATCCAATTAACACATATACACATCTAATTCCTAATTCCAATTTATTTGTTCTACCTCTCAGCACATATGTTGGACAATCATATATATGAGCATGTCATAGATTAGACTAACGTCAAATCCACACTAGTTCTATAGTTATCCAAATTATTGATTTGAAACGAATTAAATTCAGGATGTGATATGTATTTCGTAGAACATATCCCAAAAGAAACCAAACAACTACAAATAAGTCAGTCATTAATCTTATCATCTTCGTAAGAGTCTATTTCTTTTCTCTTTTACACCAATCTATAATAGAGTGTTTGGTGTAAACAATTGAAATGTAATTATTCTATCAGATAAGTGACTAATCAGATCTGCAGAGAGGTATACGTCACTACAATCATATTGCAAAGACTTTATATATTTTTCACGATGCTATTTTTATTTGTCATAAATATTTTGATTGGTTTATCAAGACATTCAGACTTACAAAACTTTTTTAAAAAAAATCATATCATGAGTAACCTTTTGTGGAAATCTCAAAACACTCAAAGTCACCTCTTGCCTGAATGCTCATTTACCACACAAATCAAAATAGAATAATTCTAACTTATCACTATCTCTATTTCCTTCTTAAGAGGAAAAGTCTCTTGGTCATTTTCCCTTCTAAACAAGACTCACATGTTGGTAGTGATTTCACTTTCAATGAACCGTTATCTCCATCCTTTAACCAACCTTGAAGTTCTATTCAGAATAAATGAATTAGACGCTAGTGTACAGATAAATTTCATTCAATTTAAAAAATATCCCCTTATGAGACAGATTAATATAATTCAATTAATGAGAGATAATACTAATAAAAAATTCACGCATCAATATATTACAAGAGATAAAATATTCATCAAACTCAATAATATGAGAGTTACAAGGAAAAAAAAATATTCATCTCTTATCTAGTTAGAAATCGAAAATAATTCCTTCTAACATAAGATACATGTACAATGCATTTTTTGAATTAATATCTTATATCTATGGAAAGAAATTCTTGAGTAGTACTAAGTGGGTCTGCATAGTCTATTGAGAATTTGAGATATAATATATTAAATAGATCATGATATGTCGAATAATTTGAAATAACAAAATTCAGGGCTCATTTAATTTATACATATATATCCATGCATTACGAATAGCCAATCGATGGGATTGGAGAACTACTCATGCAATACACATGTACACTGATTGATTATTCACTCCATAAACTTATACAAACCTAACTCAGATGAAGAGTCTACTGTTAGTTTAAGTCAAGTGAAAATCGCTCTCGTTAATCCAATCATATATTACTCAGTTTAGGAGATTTAATACAGATTACAAAAACTAGACGATTAAATACATAGTAACTTGTATTAATTTCATCCTATATGGAGGAAGGTCTAAGCCAACACATGAAATTAATACTTCACTATTATTTAATCAAATTGACCAAAACCTCATATAACGATCCGAAAAAATAAATTTCTTACTAGGCCGTTCTTATGAATCTACCAAATTTCAGATCAATCAGAGTTCTGTTTTTTTTTAATTTTAAAACTCTTATCAATTTGGTTGAAAACGTTGTTTGGAAAAAATAGAATTTGAAGATTTTACCGCTCAATAATTCTTATCATATATCATCATATGTGAAATAGATACACGAATCATATATTTATATAAAAGAGAACCCTAGGCCTCCGCCTACGTGGCGCCACCACAAGCTAGAATTTCCTTTTAAATTTATTTATTTCCAAAAATAGTCTATCCCTTTCATGAAAATATGTGACTTTTATGAAAAGTTATGAATTTTATGAAGAGTTGCGATTTTTATGAAGAGTTACCCAAAAATAGTCATCCCCTTTCATGAAAAGATGTGACTTTTATGAAAAGTTGTGACTTTTATGAAGAGTTGCAACTTTTATGATGAGTTACGACTTTTATGAAAAATGTGACTTTTATGAAAGGTTCTGACCTTTCCGAAGAGTTATAACTTTTCAAAGAGTTGTGAAATTTCCGATAAGGCACAATAAGCAGTCATTCACACTATCCTTTGTTGTCTATAAATAGAGAGATTTCCTCTCATTTTATAACAATGAAAATTCTGAACTTCTTCTTCTTTTTCTTCTGCACAATTAAATATTCAAGTACTTTGCGCTTGTTGAATGACTCACTGACACCATTGTCTTTGTATCAATATACTTGTGAATAAAATCGTTCTATCCAGAGAGGATGTATTCCAGTAAACCTCGGGTACTAGAGGAGAATAATTCCTTAAGGGGACACTGTGCATTCAGTGGACTCAATTTTTTCCTTTCTGTTTCGTTCTATTGTTATAGATCCTGGTATATTTTTTTACAGTCATTAATTTATGCTTATGATATTAATTGTTATTTTTTTAGTACATGCTTTAAACTTTGTTTTTTATGTTTCTGCAAAATTATTGTTATAAGTATTTGTTAGTATATATAAATATTATTTACTTACTAGAAAATTTAATATCTCATGTTGATGTTCATCTAATTTTCCAACAAATTTAGAACAAAAGCTAACTCAGATCGAGAGTATATGTTAATTTATGCCAAGTGAATATTGATATACCGTGAGTTTACGGTATTTCTAAACATTTCACTTACAAGTTGTGTGTGTCTAGGGCCTTTTTGTATTGGTTTTTATGTGTTTTTATCATCTTTTTCAGGAAAGATGTTCAGGCGCGGAATTAAAGAGACAGCTGAAAGAAATGCAGAAAAGGGCATCTACGGAGATGATCTACGGACCGTAGGTCTATTGACGCTCCGTAGATGGTGGTCGTAGATCAGCAGCCAAGGCATGGAGGCAAAT